>JAZHYW010024592.1:0-48726 GCA_037355805.1 Ixodes ricinus | reverse complement strand
TGAGAATATACCCTTTTCTTTCTATGTGCAGAAAAGTGAAGGGCGGTGTACTTCCGATCGTATCTCAATACAACATACCGGAAGCGCACTGCCCCACACTTTCCTGCACCGGTGCAAAAGGTGGGCGTAAATCGAACGAAGCTACTTTGTCCCAAAAATAAAGTCAGCGGTATCTGCTCCACCTCCAGTACGCGCTCGCTGCCTTCCGGTGTAACAATGCTCGAATTTGTGCTAGTCGGTTTTACATGAGAAATGCTGTGCTGCGAAGTTACACTGAACACGTATACAATAAGAAGGTATGGTAGACAGAAAATAATACAAGACCATATAGGTAGACCGTTGTTAGCTTGCGCTTTCACATGTAGGATTTTGTGTTTTCGGAGTTTATTTCTCGTGAACTTCGGAGGGTGTTTTCCGTAGTTTATTTTTCGCTGGAGATTCGGGGCTTGTCGGAGTTTATTTTTTTATATATTCCCCATTCTTTGAAATTTAAAATTTATTTTACAATGTAAAATTTAAAAAGAAAATTAAAAAACATAACTAAGGTTTGGATGCCAAAACTCCTTTTGTCAATAGTTATAGGTTTCAAAAGAAACGGAAGTGGAACCTGCTCGGGACCATTAGCCTTGTGCTCTTATAAAGTTTAGTTGCAAAACTCCGTCTTTTTGGCTGTTCATTTTGTCGCTGTGACCTTGAAATTCGGAGTTTCTCGGATAATACCAAATTGACGGAAAATTTACCGGCGAACGGTTTGGGGATTTTTTTAGGATTAATCCCAAGACACGGAACCATAATTTCAGGTCGTCTTACAGTTTACGTGTGTGTTCCGCGTGACTTCGCAGCGAAGCATGCTCACGATACCTATCACCGATTCCGTTTTACTTCCGCGTTTGCAGTTCGTCACGCGAATTAGGGAGTTCATCCCTGGTTCACTTTTCTTTTGAGGTTCCCCTTAAGCAAAGTAATCATCTTCGCCACGAACCTCTCGTTGATGCCGCGTTAACATTTAACGCGGCATCGCGTTTAAGAGGGACGTAAGGCTGCTGGCACTTAGGACAAATCGTGACTCCATGGCAAGGTCCGTTTTCGGGATTTTGGACAAGGCAAGGGTTACTTCAGTGACGTCGACCAGACCCAAAACTACGTGAGAAAGACCGATCGAATAGATGCCGCCCAAGGCTACTAGCCTGAGTCCACCAGATGACGAGATCACGGATATTTTATCTCTTCTCATGCTATCGCCGAGCATACCGTTACTCTTCGCGCCGCTCTTGAGAAAGATCGAACGAAACGACAGCAGGATAAACTATTAATCCTCCGACAAAATCGATCAAGTATGCAAGAGGCCGTCGCACTGGCCCTTTAGGGCCTGTTTGCCCAAGGAGCTCAACAGGGGCCCCGAGCGGACGCCGAGACTAGGACCGAACAGCACATTGTGGGACTCAGCAGCGGAGCAGCCTATAGAGCAGACTTGTACGTAGTTTAACTACTCTACTCAAGTTACTATAGTTTAACTACTTTTCTGAGTAGTTTAGTAACTTTCCAGAACATCTTTATTTCGGTAATATATGTAGTTTACTTTAATTACTTTTCCCAGTAACTTCTACTCAAATTACAAATTACTTTCCAATTTTCGAGGAAGGTTTGCTTATCAACAAACACTCCTGCACAAAACGATAGAAGATCTTGGAAGATCAGCTGATATTTGCAAAGAGGGGGAAGCATGTGGCGTAGGCAGGGGAGGGGCGTATGGTTTAGAGGGTCCGAAACCCCCTAAAAGTTTCACGAGCCCCCCACTGCAACAACCCTGCTATGAGGCGCAGCGAGCGGACAAACACGTCGCAAGTGAGGCCGAACAACTGCGGGATGAACGCCGAATGCTGGCGTTTCTTTGTGTCCCGAAGCTCGAAGGAGACTCGACGCATTTCAAGAAAGGGCTTTTCCCCGCTTCTCCCCAGCGTAGGAGCTCTCGCCCACTACAAGAAGTATACACATGCATTCTCATTTAGAGGAGGCAACAAAATACCGCATTCGTCCTGGAGCTCACCTGGTGCTCCCGTAGCATGTACTGTACCTGACAAATCACGTGCTAAAGGGCAACGTAAAGCTAACCTCTTTGCGTTGCCTTTCCTCCCAAACCTCGGAATATGCAGGTCTTCCAAGATTTGAAGATCGTTCGAGAAATCTTAGTAATCACCCACCGTTTCTACAAAACAAAAGAAAACAAAAACAAAAAAATGAGGTAGTGTTGGAAAGTACTATAAGTACAAGGTACTTCAAGTACTACTTCAAATAGGTTTAGAAAACTTGCACTTTACTTGAAGTACATTCTCTGAGCATGTACTTGTACTTTACTAAAGTATATTTTCTGGTACTTTCCGAGGACAGCTCAACTCCCGACTTAAAAATGCAGCCTGAAATTCCTGAAGTTCGAAAACAAAAAATGGCGTATCACTTTGTGAAAACGCGCTTTCGACTTTCGACACGTCATACGGTCACTTCGCAAAGTAATGTAAGGGCGGCTGTAAGACCGATAGAAATCAGTGCGTTATAAGTTGATCGTGTTAAATAGCTTGTCATATAGAGTAAAACAACTACTCTGTGGCGACTTGACTTCATCCAATATTTGCCGCCACTTCCGAAAAAGACTGATGCACCTCCGGAGCAATGTGTACCAGAAAACAAAAACTGTATAGGAAATGAAAGGGCATCAAGAAAGATTCTGTTAAAATGTACTTGTACTTAACATTGAAAGTACATTTTATCTATAGAACGTTACTTCAAGTACATTGCACCAGCTGGTGTAGTTACTACTTTACTTGAAGTACATAACCTCTCATTCACTCTGTACTTCACTTCAAGCACTTGTTAGATGTATTTTACGCAACCCCGTAAACAAACAAACACTATCTGCAAAATCAAGCTCACGCAGTGCTAAACCTCAAAGTAGAAGTGATACATTTGCAGCACATCGTTGACCCAAAAAACAAAACAAAAAGTCAAAACCAGTGAGGCACGCAGAAGTAGAGTAAAAACACAAGCTGCTTTATATTTGGCTACCGAAATTTCGCAAATAGACCAAAACCTATATGCTTTCTTATTACAATAAAAAATTAAAAGTAACTTTAAAAGTAATTCGCTACCTGTTTACGGTAATTAGTAATTTACAAAATTACTTTCCATTTCAGTCATTTCTATTCTACTCAAATTACTTTTGAGGCGAATACTCAGTAACATAATTTAATTACTTTTTGGAGTAACTTGCGCATGTCTGCTTTAGGAACCTGACCCCCCCCCCCCCCCCCCCCCCCACAGCCCACTTTCACCCGACGAAGTATATCAGCGGCGTCATACGCCCGGCCGCCTGTGGTTGGCAACTACGACGTAACCCCGTTAGCCCACGCCACGGCCTTTGGGTCGCAGCCAGCCATCCACCAGGCGCCCCCGCTCCTCCCCTGCCCCCCTCCCCCCCCCCCCCCGTCTTCACCCCAGGACAACCAGACTACACCACTCACACTGGGCAAGTCCTTAGACAAAGAGTCTTAACAGTACGTCGGTTTCTAATCCTTTTTGCCCAAACCCTTGGCGATTACATACCCTGTGTCATGCAAGCAATCCTAAAGTACACCAGGTGGAGGGAGCGTCAGTTGCGCGCCGATGAGGTTATGCGAAAAAGGTCTATATATCCTCCGTTTTCAGCTCGCGCTCGCTGCCTTTTGCTGTAACAATGATTCGATATGAACTAGTTGGTTTTGACATTATGGGGTATGCTGCGATGCGAAGTTACATTGAAAGAAATCCGTAAACAATAAGGCAATGTGATAGACAAAAAAGACTATAAGACGATGGTAGACCGCGCTGTTAGTCTGCGCTTTGACATGTACGTCGCGTTCCTTTTTGTCTATCATATCGTCTTATGGTTTACGTGTTTGTTCAGCTTAAACTTGGCAACGCACGCATACCTCACGATACCATTCGGCGTATCCGTTTTATTTTCGCTATCGCAGTTCGTTACGCGAATTGGCAAGCTCATCCCTCGTTGACTCTTTTCTCGCGGTTTTTCCTTCATGCAGAGTGACAATCTTCGCCACGAAGCTGATCGTTAATGCCACGTTAACATTTTATGCGCCGTTCAACTGCTCCGCTATTTGCGCACTTTTTGCGTTTTTTCCCCTCTAAACGCGCCCACGTGCTTTTGTACCCCCCCCCCCCCCCACACAACCAATGACTGTGTTCACTTAGCTTGCTCTATTACCGCACGCTCCCCTCGCATTCCCTATGCTGCACTTTGACTGGTGCGCCTCTCCGTGCGTTCTGACGCGCCAAAGCCGCATTTTGGAACACGTGCTCGCCGTATACACCAACTGAACCCTCTGACGTCACGACACTGCGGTGGCGCTGCTGTCGCCACTGCGCATGCGCAGCACTTTTCCGCTGCTTGATTGGCCTCGTCGGATTGGAGCGTTTCTCCGGTAGGACTTTGTGTGAAACAGAACATAAAGAGTGTAGCTTGGAATTCTTGGACAAGACTGGTGTTGATACTCCGTTCGCTTTTAAGCTGAGACTAAAAGCTCCGCCTTCGGGGTCGAGCTTTCTGCTATTGCTAAAACAAGCGTGAACGCGAAAGGTACGCGCAACCACTGCACTGTTGAAGCCAGCCAGCTTGCGCTGAAAGAGGAGTTTCTAGTTTCACCCTAAAGGCACCCTGAGGAGGTTTTTGAGATCGCCTGAATATGACGATAACTCACTCTGGTGGCTCTAAAACATCCTAGAAATTCATAAATCATAACGATATTCGACCGATTTTTCTACAAAAAAAAGCAATCAAAGATCGCAACACACCCATTTCATATCCGGCGATGGGTGGAGCATATTCCGAAACCACGACTACTCTCAATCAATTGCCAACTAAGGATCCTCGCGACTTCGATCGGTGGAACTTCGAAGTGATATCTCAAGTGCGCGCGCCTCGTTGCCCCGACAGCCAGGGCTACGATTCAACCATAGCCTCCTTTATACTGACAAAGCCTGGCCGATCGCCACGAGAAGCGGCCGCCGGAATTGAAAAGGTAGAGCGGCAGACAACGGATGAGAGGAGAGCCACGTGACGGGCACCCCGCTGCGGCGAGACGCCGAAGCACACTTTTCCCGAGCGATTGAATGTCCTGCATCGTGCTCCTCGTGTTCTTCGCGGTACCGCTCCTTTTCTCGTCGCGTTTGAAAACCATGTTTGAGTCCTCGCCGCTTCAAAAGCAGTGCGCTGACGTCCAGGTTCCCCGAGAAATGCTCTGTGCTACCAGATCCTCGCGCTTCAAATCTACGACGGGCACTTTATGGCTCCGTCGTCTAACTGCTAGGCTTTTTGTGTATAGAGGAGGCTATGATAAAACCCACCGATCGTGCGCTCGAAAGCTGACGTCAGGTCACATCACACCCGCAAGACACACACAGACACAAAAAAAGCATATTTCGCTGTTTTTGAGACGGTTATTGTAGTATTATCTTCCTCTCAGCGAAAAATTTGCATTTTTCGACTAATTTTATTTGCTTCTATCATCTACAAAATCATACACATTTTGTTATAACAGTGTTTGCAATCTCAAAGAAATGTCCCGTTTTCATTGGTCAGATATGCCGTCCTGGCTGCAGGCACAATGTTCCTCCCTTTGCCGGAGGTAATATCAATCTTTGATTGCTTTTTCAATATAAATATTGGCCGCACATCGTTATGATGTCTGTATTTCTAGGATGCTTAGAGCCCGTAGAATGAGTTATCGGCATATTTAGTCGATATGAGAAACCTCCTCAGGGCATCATTAAAGGTGAACGGATTAGGGGGAACTCTGGATTGCTTGATATGCAGCTGGCTAGCCCGGTGGCGTGGCGACGACATTCAAGGACTGATCCACGGGACCACGAAAACGACGACCTCGTGCTTTATTTTTTAAAAAGCACCGGAATCATGGCGTCTAGGTGTTGCAGACATGTCGTGGTTGGCATGTCTTTCCTGCTCTGACGTAGCCTTTGCGGCAGACGCAGCTATAAACGCAGTCCAGGGTGCACACTCTTCCTTCTCCAGCCGCATCCTGAGCCAGCGACCTGCAGGTGTCTTCTCCGCAGGTGCTGCTGTGGCAACGGCTGAAAAATTGGTTGCGACCGCAGCCCCCTGAAAGCGGAGTCAGTTTCGGGTTCAGCTACGCTGTATGCATAAACACAACCGCACGAGAGGCAAAGGTATAACAAATTGGTAGGCAATTTTGCTGCATGCTTGAAATGTTCTAGCATCACAAACGTTTATATCATCGTTTAGCAGCACATCTCACCTGTTCAGCCAGACGCCTTCGTTCACGGCGCTCTTCATCAGATAATTTAAAGCGCGTCGTGTCTACACATGTAATGACAATCCTGATGATCTGCCAGAACCTTCTAACACACACCTCCTCTCCCATCTCACATCCTCGCCTTCCTCCCCTCCTCACTCCCCTCCTGGTTAGAGATGTAAAGGTGTTGAAAAAAAAACGGAAAAATTCGGAAAAAAACTGTTTTTTGTGTTTTTTTCAAAGAGCCAAAAGTCGAAAAAAACCTTCAAAATTTCCAGTCACATTTTTGCTTCACAGTAACACTATTTTGAGCAGTCCTACTTTTGATTTTATATTAGGAAAACAATAATGTGACTCAAATAAATAGCAGACAATAATTGAAGTTGTCATTTTCAAATGTACAAGCTCTGTAACTCTTTGAAATCGCATTTATATATTTCGTTTCGTCGAAGTGGTAAAATTTCGGCGATTTTGACGATGTGTTTCACGCGCACTTCAACATTTTCAAATATCTTACGTTGTGGAAATTGTCTACTGCAACCAATTATGAGCTATTTTTTATTACTACAAACCATCACACGGAACCGTAAAAAATTGTGGGAGAAAATTTTTTTTTTGTTACATCAGAAGGCTGAACACGTAAAAAAAATATCAAAATTTCCATTCACAATTATGTTTTCACAATATCACATTTTTTGCAGTTTGGGTTTCGGTTTTGTTTTGCGAATACAAAGCGTACTTCAATGAAATCGCGGCCAGCAATCGCCATCGCCATTTTCATATGGCGTTGATCTAAACTAAACTATCTCAACCAACGTGTATCTCATCGGAGAACGCGCAACGTGAAGAATTTCACAACATGGTTCGTCCGCAGTCTAGCGTTTGGAAGCATTTTAAAGTCTTACAAACGTCGACCGCGGGAAACAAACAAGCAGTATGTAAGTACTGCCAAGTGTCGCACGGATTTCCGAATGCTACACGCCTTACAAGGCATCTGCTGTCGTGCAAGAAGTGTCCTCAAGACGTCAAGGAGGCGTGTGCAAAAGAACATGGAAAAAATTCCTCTGGGGGCTCATCAGTGCCCACATCAAGTGAGTCAGAGGCTAGCCGACGCGCAGCGGAATCTACGTCGTCAAAAAATGCGCGAGTATTTCTTCGTTTGTTGACAAAATAACCCCTGCGCTTCAAAGCCAGATTGACGCAGCTTTGGCTAGGGCGATGTACTCAGCCAACACGCCATTCTCCTTAGCGGAAAACGAGCATTGGCAAGCGGCCTTCAAGATGCTTCGACCATCGTACACACCGCCTAGCCGATACCTATTGAGCGGGCCTCTACTTGACGCAGAGTATGAGCGTGTGAAAAGTCATGTGGAGGAGACTTTGAAAGACGCTACGTGCCTCACACTGCTGACTGATGGGTGGACCAACATTCGAGGGGAATCGGTGATAAACTTTGTCGTAGCTACGCCGCAGCCAGTGTTCTACACGTCAATTGAAACAGGCACAAACCGGCACACTGCGTCTTATATCAGCGGCGAAATATGTGATGTCATTGATTCCCTCGAAAGTGAAAAGGTAGTGGCACTGGTCACGGACAACGCTAGCAACATGCAAGCGGCATGTCAAATGGTTACATGCAAATTTCCGCACATCGCAACGATCGGATGTGCTGCTCACGGGCTGAATCTGCTCCTGAATGATCTCATGAGGCTGAAAACCTTGGAGAAGGTCCATCAGACATCCAGAGAAGTGATCAAGTATGTGAAGCAGACTCACGTAGTTGCTGCCACGTTCCAACAAAAGCAAGAGTCCAGAGATGGCAAAGGAAGTTCCACGACCCTCAAGCTGCCCAGCAAGACAAGATGGGGCGGCGTTACCCTCTCACTTCAAAGTTTGCTCAGGAACAAAGAAGCTCTGCAAGAGACCGTGATCTTGGAAGATCTGAAAGTAAACAAATCAGTGCGGCAAGCCGTCTTGGACGAGGATGGATTCTGGAAACCCTTGCGCAGCTGTTTGGAACTGGTGACACCCATTTCCTCTGCCATTACAGAATTGGAGTCGGACAAGGCTTTGCTGTCGGACGTTCCGGAAGTTCTCCATTCTATAAAAACCGAAGTAATCACGAAGCTGGCGACCAGCACTTTAACAGACCAGGAAAAGGCTCGCGCAAAAGAGATCATGAGCAGACGCGGAGAGTTTTGCTTGCGACCCATTCATGTCGCTGCTAACTTGCTGGATGCAAGATATAGGGGGAGGAACCTTGATGACGCACAGATTGCAGACACATTTGACTGGATCTCCAAGCAGGCTGAGCACCTTTCGCTTGACATCGGGAAGCTGCTTTCTAATCTCGCAGAATATAGGGCGTCTACGGGGATTTGGTCCAGGGCAGCACTTTGGGAGTCTGCGAAGCACGTGGAACCATCCACCTGGTGGCAAGGACTCTGCACTAACCAGCCATTGACACCCCTGGCATGTCGGCTTTTGCAGATTCCCCCATCGTCTGCAACGTGTGAACGAAACTGGTCTCAGTTTGGGAATGTACACACAAAACTGCGCAACCGGCTTGCAGGTGAACGTGTGAAAAAACTTGTGTATGTGCACTCGAATCTGAACCTGAAAAAATCTTCGACCGACGTGAACGCGAGTGTTCCTCTATCCAGCGATTCCGACTCGGAATAACAAGTGCTCGGGGACATATGCAACGCTGTTTAGCCTTACCAAAATATGGTATTTCTGCTTGGTAAGCTGTTGATGTTACATACACATTAATTTGAAGTATTTCAGATATTGAAACTTCCCAAATGGTTCTGCCTTATCATATTGTGTTGATGTAATAAATGCGTCCACGCAGCAATCTCAATCTTTTCCAAAATTTCCAATTTTTCCTGAAAAAAAAAAAACGTTTTTTTTCGGGCCATCTAATATTTCACGAAATTTTACATCTCTACTCCTGGTTACATGACCTCCCGTTCACCAATCAGCGTCGAGCATCTCGCTCCTCCTTTCTGACCCGTCCACCAACTAGCGTCGAGCATCGCGGCTACTGTTGCTGTTTTATTGTAAATTACGGCAAGGGGGCAAATGCCCGTGCGGAAATAGTATTTTCCCATGACGGACAAAAGGCTCGCACGGGCGGGGAAGAGAGGGGTTAAAGAGGAGAGGTGGTGGTTGGGTGAGAAGACTTTGGCGATACGAGTAGATAACAACAATCGTTTGAGGAAAGGTGTGTTTTGTAGGGCTAGGTTAGATGTCGCCTGCCTGGCATGTTTACTTATACGTCGATGTAGACACGAGCAGAAAAACCAAGAAAAAGAGAAAAAGTTGTCGGCAGCACAAAGTTTATTGGGGTATTGTTTCACTGGTGACGTACATTGGCATCCACATGGTAGCTATGGTTTGGCGCGTTCAGTTCAATCGAAGTTGTCTCTCATGAAGATGGTCGGGCTATATCAAAAGTCACGACGTGAGAGGTACCAAGATCTGACCCGAGTTGCGAGGTGACTCTCTTAAAAGAAGTCTAGCAGGGTTTTTGTAAGTAAGTTCGACGCGCCGCTTTTTTCAGCCGGGAAGATCAGTTGGTGGTACGTCGTAACCGTTGCCTTAGCAGTCTGTAGAGTGCTGTGAAGTGTGGCTATGGCGATATTATATTTTGGACATGTCCAGAGTACGTGTTTCGTGTCCACTGGAATCTTGTAAATGCCGAAATTCGGATCTATTGTTCGTTAAATCTTGTGAAGGGTCTTTCTTGTGAAGGGACATTGAGCTCGCAAACGGTGAAAGAGGCGAAAGTCTCTTCGGTTGAGGTGGGACTCCGGGACGAGAGGAGAGGGATTACCAACGGCGACTCGGCTATGGGAGTGTCGCATCGTCGCAATCATATGTACGAGTTGTCTGGCCTCGCTGAATCATGAAATACAAAATCTTTTGACGTTCTGACGATGAGCCCCTCCGGCAAGAAGATCGGCTTCTTTGTTGCCTTTGATGCCACGTGGGAGGAAATCCACTGGAAGGCCAGATACCATCATTTCGCTTCGATTTTGCGGGCTATGTGAGCAACCTCTTGTGCCAGGGGTGGGCGTTCTCCAGACTTCGTAAGTAGCAAAGTGCACTGCGAGAATATGTAAAAATTACAGTCGCTGCAGGCTGAAGCTCGATTGACGTCTCAAGAAATAACAAATAGCTACCAACTCATCTGTCGTTGATGTAGTCCAAAATTTCAACCTACTAGCCTGCTGCACTCGAATCCATGGAATTACAAAGGCTGCTGTAGACGTCGCCGTCTTAGGGCTGGTTGGCTAATTTGTGAAAACGTGTAACCAGTTTTTTGTGTCGATCTCGTGTACGCAAAAATATTCCAAAAGCCAGGATCATAATGATCAAAAAAACTGCGCCGACTTGACATAACATGATAAACAATTTAATCAAACGTTTCGTCTCCCATGCGGGAAACATCATCAGTGAAACCTTCAAGCAGGAATGAGCGAAAAAACTTCAACGGTCCTATTTAAGCAAGTCCCCCGTACACATCGGGGAGGGGGCCGCGGTTGGAGTCGATGAGCCGATGAGTCACTTCAGATGAACCATGATTCCACGAACCTGCGTGGACCCCACCTTTGTTCACGCGCCAGAGTGGACGCATTCTCAAAGTCGAAATTTTACCCATATTCCAACAATGGTCTACAAGTTCCGTCTTCGCTCTTGTAGCATGCGTGGCCTTCGCCACGTCCCTTATGTGTTCTTTTAGGCGGGTGTAGCGCCTCCGGCCTGTCTCTCCAATGTGGGATGCGTCACAGTCTAGACAGTTCAGTTTATAGACCTTTTCCGCAAGGGCGCCGCCATCTTGAATTGTCGTCACTTCCAGTATGGGCGAAAACATTGTTTTGCCGTCGCCACGCCAATAGAAGGCATTTAGGATAGAAGCCTAACCGTCACACTTTCTCGTTTTGTCTCCCCTCTATTTTTTTACTATTTACAGGTTGAAACATTTTATTATTTTTTTCATCGCCCACACCGGATACGCCTATAGGAAGCGAGCATGCCGGCCGTGTCGTGGCGGTCGCCTATTGTTCGCCGCGACCTAGCGGTAGCCGCCGCAGGAGCATCGGGGAGCAATGGCGACGAACAGCACGGCGGACAGTGTCTCCGTCGTGATTACGACAGAATTTAAGGCAGTTACAAATTCGGAAAGTTCCTTCGGTAGCCGGTGCCGCCGGCGCAGAATCATCGGGAAGTAATAGCAACGCACAGCACAGAGGGCAGTGGGCGATTATGAATCCGGAAAGCGTCTACGGTAGCCGGTGCAGAATCATCGGGGTGAAGCAATGACGATGAGCAGTACAGCGCAGAGTGTTCCCGTGGTGATTACGACGGGGTTTAGGGCGTTTACGAATCCAGAAAGCTTCTTCCGTGGTAGCAATATGACCAAGGGAAAGCTCCTTCATGAATCTGGCCACGTTTACGACGTGAAGAAGGTCCGTTTCGACGGACAAGTGGATGTCACGGAGCGCCGTAGTCCGCAAACAAAATTAACCGCGCCCGCAAAATATTTTGTTGGCGTTGAGTGCACTGACGGTAATTATATGTACGTTTATTTCTGAATCAGCTTGACAGTGACTAGGTGATTTTTTTCGCGCCTTTTCACGATTCCCACTACTATCTTCCTGTAGGCTGATGGAAACATCCAAGGGTAGGCTTAGGTGGGCGACCGCATTCCGCTTCTTGATTCCGGTGAAGTATTTGCTGCATACTTTAGGGTTTGCCGTCGGTGTCGATGCTCTTCCATCGTCGCTAGAATAGAAAAAAAGTTAATTGTATTATTCGTCAGCAGCTTAAACAAAGCGCGAACTGGCAGGTAAGAAACGCCTCTAACCTGTATGGACGCACAAGTCGCACCCAGGTCTCGCAGTACTCCGCCTCGTACGGCTTCGAAGGGACAATGTGGTACTTTGTGCCGTGCGCGACCTTGCACGTACTGTTGCAGTCGACCACGCACCAATTGTTGCGGCTTTCTTGGTGCGGAATAGCCATCTCAGAAATTACAGCGCTAACCCACCACAACGCACAACCAACGCAGCGACTGGCAGAAGCTCCCCGGTGCAACTGACCCGTTTGCCGCTAGGGGCGCCCTAGTCGGGGCTTGAATTAGATCCGCACGGTTTCTATTAGGTGGCTGGGTACGAGAATATACGGAAAAGGTCTATACACAGCACCGCACTGAAACTCTGGTTGGGGGGGGGGGGGTGTAATCTTTAGGTTTAGAAATGAGGTCACGTAGTTTACGATCGGGTTTGAAAGCTGTTAAACCGCCGCCGGTTCGCCATTTCCCACGTGGTCCGCCAACAACCCGAGTCCAGCCCGGTTCTTTCACGGGAGCGGGATTCCGCTCCCCGTTTATTGGCACATAAAACACAACGCTACAAAACACTCAATCTAATCTACAAATACACGCGACATTACACAAATATTTACAAACACACATTAAGCCCAAACTAAAGACAAAGAGGGCTACCAGGCCTCGTGTCCCGCTATTGCCCGAGAGGAGTTGCCTCCACTAGCCTATCTTGAGCCCGGCCGAAGTCCTAAGAGACTTTTGCCTCCCGGTTACCCCACTATATCGACCGATGGGCGAGGAGGTTTCTCCTCGCCCGCCATGGGGCGCCTGCAGCGCCATTCAGTGGCAAGGAGAGAAAGCAGCACGTCGGAAGCCGTATTCGAGATCCCGATCGACCCCGCGGCGACACGACCATGTGATCCTGTCTGAGGCGAGGCAACTGCTTAGCTGCTCCGCGGCACCTATGCCAGGTTGGTTTGATGGGCGCCCTCGCAAATGCACGGTGCGCCATAGCATCAACAACGCTACGATTCAGACCCGGCTGCTCGAGCTGCCGGACCTCACCTTCGAAATTGCCGTTCAAACTGCGCTCGCAATGGAATCTGCGAAGAAGGATGCCGGCGAACTCTGCCAAGCTGGTGCAAGCATTCTGTCTACACACAAGGTTGGAGACCCAGCCCAAGATACCAGCTGTTACCGCTGCGGAGACAGAAGCCACCTGGCACCTCAATGCAGACACATTGATTCGACGTGCCATTACTGTCAGAAGAAAGGTCACCTGTTGGCGGTGTGCAACTCAAGGAAGAACGGGAATCCGCCCAAATCAAAGGCTTCGTGGACGCCTCGTCGAGGTCAGCAAAGATCAACGCCATCGGCTCAGATGAACACAGTCCACAACGACGTTGACACTTCTGAAGACTCAAGTCAATTCTTGCAAGCGACGACTTACGACATGGGGCACCTAAGTGGATCGTCCACGGTACCACCTTTTCTGATCTCCGTTGAAGTCTTCGGCAAACCTCTTTCCATGGAGCTAGACACCGGAGCAAGCGTCTCGGTGATGTCTGCAGACAAGTTTCACGCTGCATGTCCCAATGTGAGTCCCGAACCTTCAAGCGTTCTTTTGCGGGGATTTTCTGGAGACCTTGTGCAAGTCAAAGGCAAAGCAAACGTTCATGTTAAGTACAAAGGTCATGAGGAAGTTCTTCCACTGTTCATTACCACCGGACCCTCACCAACGTTGCTTGGCCGGAACTGGTTTCGCGCTCTGGGCCTGAGCTTCGAGGGACTCGAAACTGTGAACAAGCTCACTGATGTCGGGACTCTTATAAGTCAATTCTCTGGAGTCTTCGAAGAAGGCTTAGGCACATTCAAGGGAATTTCTGCGAAAATTCTAGTGCCCGCAAATGCTCCACCAAAGTTCTGCAAGCCCCGACCTCTTCCATTTGCACTGCGTGATGGAGTCACCCAGGAACTCCAGAGATTGCAACGGGAGGGGGTGATCGAGCCTGTCAAAACTTCAGACTGGGCAGCCCCCATTGTTCCTGTCTTAAAGAAGGATGGCAGGGTGCGCATATGCGGAGACTTTAAAGTGACAGTGAATCCCGTGTCACGTTTGGAAACCTACCCTGTTCCGCGTGTTGAAGAACTGTGGGCTGCGCTCTCAGGGGGAGACAAGTTCACGAAGCTGGATTTGCGGGATGCATATCAGCAAGTTCCCCTGGACCAAGAATGTCGTAAATTCGTGACAATCAACACCCACATGGGTCTTTTCCAGTACACAAGGCTCCCGTTCGGAGTATCTTCGGCCCCAGCCATATTCCAGCGCGAAATGGAGAATCTTTTCCGAGGCTTACCTAGCGTAGCCGTTTACTTTGACGACATCATTGTCACGGGTGTTGATGATCAGGACCACTTGAAGAACCTCAAGAGCGTTCTCCAGCGACTTCAGGATGCCGATCTCAAGGTGAAGCTGGAGAAATGCGAGTTCTTTGCACCTGAAGTGGAGTACCTGGGCCACGTCATTAACAACCACGGACTGGCTCCAAACCCAAAGAAGGTGGATGCCATCGTCAACGCCCCTGCTCCTCGTAACGCGAAGGAACTTCAAAGTTACCTTGGCCTGATTAACTTTTACAGACGTTTCTTGCCAAATCTTTCATCGACGCTTCGTCCCCTGCACCTGCTGCTCATGGAGGGCAAGAGGTGGACGTGGCAGAAGGAGCAAGAGCAAGCCTTTTGTGAAAGTAAAAGGCTCTTGACAAGCGCACCTGTTCTGGTGCATTACGACTCCAAAAAAGAGCTTCTACTCAGCTGCGACGCTTCACCGTACGGTGTTGGTGCTGTGCTGGCGCACATCGAGAGTGATGGAAGAGAGCGACCAGTGGCATTTGCGTCACGGCGTTTACTTCCGGCTGAACAAAATTACAGTCAAGTTGACAGAGAAGCTCTTGCTTTGGTTTTCGGCGTAAGCAAGTTTCACCAATACCTGTGGGGAAGACCATTCACTGCGGTGACCGACCACAAGCCTTTACTCGGACTGCTGAACTCCGATCGAGGCGTGCCAAGCCAAGCCTCTCCCCGAGTTACAAGGTGGGCTTTGACCCTTTCATGTTACCAGTTTAAACTCATCTACAGACCTGGAAGGCTGTTGGGGAACGCCGACGGTCTCAGCAGACTGCCTCTTCCGACGAACAGCGCCCCCGATAGCACGCCAGCCGACGTGTTCATGCTGGAGCAGTCCTACCCTGATGTATTATCTCCAGCTGCAGTCGCTCGAATGACAAGGAGAGATCCTCTGCTCTCGCAGGTTGTGCAGGCTGTGCTCACTGGAACACCTTTTCCTGCCGGTGGAGACTGGGGTCCTTTCTCTGCCAGGTACAACGAACTCAGCCTACACGAAGGTTGCCTGTTGTGGGGATCTCGTGTAGTAGTGCCTACGCTCCTACAGCCCCAAGTGCTTCAACTTCTTCATGCTGGGCACCCTGGAGTAGAAAAAACCAAGATGATTGCCAGATGCCATGTCTGGTGGCCTGGCATCGATAATGCTATCGCCAATCAAGTGAGAGACTGCAATGTCTGTCAAGCTTATCACAAGTCTCCACGTGGCGTACCCATCACGCCTTGGCCTTTTCCTGAGAAGCCATGGTCCAGGCTCCATGTCGACTTTGGGGGCCCATTCATGGGCCACTACTTCCTAGTTATGGTAGACGCTTTTTCCAAGTGGGTGGAAGTGCATCCTGTTCCATCACCCTCAGCAGAGGCCACGATATCGGTGTTCAGGACCGTTTTCGCGCAACATGGTCTGCCCGACCTCATTGTTTCTGATAATGGACCAGCATTTATCAGCAGCCAGTATGCTGAATTCTTGCAGCGGAATGGCATTCGTCGCATGCTGGTACCACCATACCACCCCGCTTCTAATGGAGCAGCAGAAAGAGTAGTTCAAACTATAAAGGACAAACTCAAGAAGAGTGCGCCTGGTGAATTCAAAACTCAGGTAGCAAGATTACTATTTCACTATCGCACGACGCCGCATGAAGTAACGGGTCGCGCGCCATGCGAGTTGCTCATGGGCAGGAAAATCAAAACGCCATTAGACGTCATGCACCCCAACCTTCGGACCACCGTCCAACTGAAACAACTGAAGCAGAAGTTGCACGCTGACCAAGGTTGCCGTCGTGGTCCACTGCTTGATTCTGGTACGCCGGTGTTTGCAAGGAATTTCAGACCCGGACCGCCTTGGGTGCCTGCTTCAGTTTCGGGCCCAGTGAGTGCATCCTCAGCCGAGATTACCCTGGAAGATGGAACGTCCTGGCATAGACATGGAGATCACCTTCGTCTGAACCCCATGCATCCTTCACCCCAGCCAGGGGTCGTCCCTCAACAGCATTCCGAGCTGCCGCCACCGATGGAAAATACCGCACCAAGTGAAGCCGAACCTGAGCAGCAGCCGACACCATCAGGGGAAACATGCCCATCACCAACCCCTGCCCTGGTCGAGGAGAGTCCCGCTATTTTAAGGAGGAGCTCAAGAATCAAGCGACCTGTTCGGCGGTACTCTCCAGGACCATGAAAAAATAAAACTTCACTTAGGGGGAGGAGTGTTAACCGCCTACTAGCGCCACCTGCACCGCCTTCTAAACTGGTGTAGAAAGGACGGCAATGGATTCTTTGTGGGATATTAAAGACCAGTGTGTTGTGAGCTGTCATCCAGTTCGGATGTCTTTTCTTCGCGCTCGGCACTCGTAACAGTGGTGAAGGCCACGCATGCTACAAGAGCGAAGACAGAACTCGTAGACCATTGTTGGAATACGGCTCACAGTTTTTACTTTGAGAATGCGTCCACTCTGGCGCGTGAACAAAGGTGGGGTCCACGCAGGTTCGTGGAATCATGGTTCATCTGAAGTGACTCATCGGCTCATCGACTCCAACCGCGGCCTCCTCCCCAATGCGTACGCGGACTTGCTTAAATAGGAGTGTTGAAGTTTTTTCGCTCATTCCTGCTTGAAGGTTTCACTGATGATGTTTAACGCGTGGGAGACGAAACGTTTGATTACATTGTTTATCTTGTTATGTCAAGTCGGCGCAGTTTTTTGATGATCTCGTCTACGGCGATCGACCGAGCCACGAAGGAGAATACCGATTTTTTCGTTGAAGACATGGGAGTGTACCTCTGATGTCCAACGGTGTGAGAGTAGGGTGTGGCGGCGTTTAAGGGGCCCAATCTGCAGCTTAAATTTTACTACAATCATTCCAAGGTAGGATAGTGGTCGGGAAAGACGGTTTAGCGGGTAGGATGCTGCTGAGGGGCTTCATGCAGTCGTACAACGTGCCGCATTGCTCGTTCCGCTTGCATGAAGCAAGATGGTAGTTGCTCGTGCCTCCACGAGCGCAGCCGCATTTTCGGAAAACCGTGAAAGCCCCACACCTAATCTGAGGGCACATCGGTGGATTCGTTCCAGCTGTTGCGTTTGAGGTTTCCCCAATTGTAAGAGTGATACCGCATATAATATCCCTGAAAGGATGAGCGCGCGTTACAGTGCTAGGACGCCTTGTGTAGAAGTTCCGAAGTTTTTTCCGACGAAAGCATCGTATGATGTTGATTAGGTGATTGAATTGCCTGAGGAGGCGATTTGCCTCGGAGTGCCATGCTACATGGTTGTCTAGGAAGGACACCCAAATACCGGTGGGTCGTACTTTCAGTAAGGTTGTTTTTGCTCATTTTCGGCGCATTAGCAACGTGTCTGCCAGAGCACCGTTAGGACAATAACACAAGGTCTTTGAGACGGATAGAGTAAGTCCAAGTGAGTTCATGACCTCGACAACTTTGTCAAGAACATTCTGCAACTTCGAACCAAAGCTCTTTGCAGGTTTGGAGGGTTCCACGCACCATAGCGCCGTGTCAACCGCATACATGGCAATGTGATCTGTTGAAAAGCATTTAGTAAATAACGTCAGAGCTCAAAGGAGGGCGGCTTTGAGTGCACTGAGGGACGAGTGCTAGTAGCGCCAGGAACTCTCACGGAAAATTATCTGTTCTTAAAGGGGCGATGCAACGATTTTTGTATTTTGCGCAAATACCGCTTAGAACGGATCTCTGACGTTGATGACCTGTGAAATACCCGTTCGTTTTTCACCGCACGCAATCAAAGTCGCAGAAAAAAAAATAGAAAAAACGAGCAGCTTTCGCCCCTCAACTCGCAGCCAGAACAAGCGGCCACGTGATCTGGAGCCGATTATATGCCGCCAATGTTGATCATATAGTCATGCGCTAGGGTTGGCAAGGCACAGGACACGCGCTGAGTTCCAGAAATTGTTATGGTTCGGCTGTTGTCGTCATTGCAGCGATTGGACACAGGACACTACCCGAATGCGTCTCGAGCTATCGATTATCATGGGCCCAAATCGAGGTGCCCACGCCATCCTCGGGTCCAATCTATAAGCCGCATTCAAATATCGTCACTTGGGCGGTACTGCCACCACCCAGCTACGTCATCAGGTTTTGCGAAGGAGAGATTGAATGAAAACACTCAATTTTGTCCTCGAAATTATAGTGCAACAAAGGAGTTTCTTGGTCAATGGCGTTGCGTGCGAGTATCCTTGAGTCCCACTAGTGCCAGTAAGCTCCGTGTATAAGTGAAAAACATTCCAAATGAATATCGTTGCACCGCCCATTTAAGAAAGGCAGATATGTAGTTGTAGAGACTACCGGAGACACCAAAATGCTGTAGCTGCCGTGTAGGTCTTCGTTTGCGGGAGAGCGTGAAACGCCTTGTGTATTTCGAGAGTACACAGTATACTGTCTGATGGGAAGCTGGAGCTTGCTCCAACGTTAAGACGCGATGTCACCAATCGTGTCAGCGGTACAAAGTTTTTAGCAAAATCCACAGAGCTCAGTGGGAAGTGCGCGCAGAGCATCGGTACCAAGTGAGCCTACGTAAGACAAGCCTTTCCAATAGTTTCCCAACACAGCTGGTGAGAAATATTGGCCGGTAGAAATCTGGTTGGTTGGTTGGTTGGTTTTCCTGCTTTGGGTATAGGCACTACCATAGATGTCGGTCATGTCTCCGGAATCTCAGCTGTGCGCCAGGTGGTGTTAAATGAGCCTACTAGAGTAGAGGGAGGCGTCAAGGTTTCTGAGTGCATGAATGTTGTCTCGTCGGGTCCCGGAACGCTTTTCCTTCGGCAACGTCGTCGCGCGAATTCAAGTTCCAAGAATATAAAATCCGAATCGATCGAAAGAGGAGTAAACAGCAGGTGTTTGTAGTTATATTCTGGTCGCCTTGGTATGCTGAAGGAAGTGGTATCAGAGCTGATAATGTGTCTTCCATCCGTTCAACCGCCTCCTGCATGGTAATTCCAAGAGCGACAGCCAGACCCGCAATCGATCGAGTTGGACCAGACACTGCTAGACCGCACCATTGAGCCTTTGGCGATGAGAGTGTTCGGGCCATTCTTCATGCACGAGAAATGCCTGAAGGAGAACCGAACAAGGCACAGAGTTGATCCCATTGATGTCATTTGAAGCCTTCACGTGTGCACCGCGATAGGTGGCATCAATGTGTTTGTGCTTAGTCCAGTCTGCTGGATCATTGGTCATTCGTGCTCGCCGTATCGGCTATCTTACGGGCTGCCCTTAGATTGAAGTACGTCAGGTCAGGATTCGGCCGGGTATACAGAACCCTGATTATTTTTGTAGCCATAGTCGTGCCATGAGCAATTGTGGCAGACGGGTCTTCGGCAAGGTTGGCTGTAGCGCCCTTCATGTGCAATCGAAATAGGTCCCAGCTTGTGACACGTATATCCTTGTATATGATAGTTTTGGTCTTGGGCCGTGGTGGCGTGATCAGTATTTGAATGTGGTCACTACCCCATCTGTCCGGTCGAGTATTCCATTCTCCGCGGATATCTGGAGAGAAAAAAGTGAAATTCATTACGCTTCCGCTAACTCCCCGTCCTATTTAGGTTTCACTGCGCCATCATTCAGAGCTCAAAGGTGTAGAAATCCCGTTACGTCTTCCTCCTGGATGCCGTCTTGTGGTCCGTCTTTCTCCCCAGACCTCGTTGTGGGCAATGAAATCGACGCAGATAATGACATGCCCTTTCGACACAGCTTTTACCTGGCGGAGCTCATCTGGGTCCCATGAAACATTCGGTGGAACATATACCGAAATGACAGAAAAGTAGGGGTGTGCGAATATTCGCAATTTCCGAATAACAAGTCGAATATTACCGTATTCGATTCGTTAATCGAATCGAATAATAATTTTCAAAAGTTTCGAATATTTGTCGAATAATTTTCGAATAATCGTTATTCGGAAATTATTCGAGGAGATTCTCGAAACTTTTGAATACCACTTCTCGCGCCGGCGCGCATGCCATACGTGCCGCAAGATGTTAACACGTACCCTTTTCTCCTGGGTAATGATCAACATCATCGGCAGCATCAATTTCTCTCTATTCAAACTTTGCTGTTGTCTCCTCTTCGCACACATTCGCACGAGGCTGATCGTGTACGCTTTCGGAAAGCGTGTCGTGGAGACGTTTTATAAGTGATCGCAATGGCGGCGCCGCTCAGTATGATCGAAGTAGAAGTGGTCGAAGCGGAAGTTCTTCGAAGAAGAAGCACAGCGGAGTGTGGAAGCTCTTCGATCACTCCTGCGCTGCTTCGTCGAAGTGCCTTGTGTGTGTCGCCATCCTGAAAACGTCGACAAACACGACGACGTTTTTGTTGAATCACCTGAAGCGTCACCCAGGGGCCCCCAAGGAGTATGAGTGCGCAGCTGCTGCGGTGGAGCAACGTAATGCTTCAGAGTCCAAGGACGCAAGTATGATGCCGACTTTCAAGCCCCGACTGACTGAGTTGGCGCCAGGGCACTAACTAAGAAAATTGGCTGCTTCATCGCAACCGGCTTGCACAGCTACACAGTCGTAGAGGAAGCAGCTTTTTGGGGGCTGATGAAATGTGCAGTGCCTGAGTACAACGTTCCTTCTCGAGCGACGTTCTCGAGGACTGTCGTGCCGAAAATGTACGATGCTGCTAGGTATACTCTCCACACTTTGCTGCACAGCGCTCTAAGGAAGGACGTGGGGTGTATCACCATCACCACTGACGGCTGGTCGTCACGAGTTGGCGACAGTTATGTGTCAGTGACGTGCCACGTGCTGACAGAGGACTTCGTGCTTTATAGTTTTGTGCTCTTGCGTGCCGCTGCATGCGTGAACACTACCCTGTGGAGAATCTGCATTCTCTGATCGAGGACATCTTTGAGGAGTGGGGCATACCTCTGACGCTTTCTTGCTTTCTGTTCACTGATAACTTTCGGAACCTCGTTTCTGCCATAGCCCGAACGCCGCGGGTGCACATTGCATGGTTTGCATATACCTTGCAGCTTTGCGTTCAAGATGCCAAGAAAGAAACCAAGGGGTTCGCAAATGTGTGCACCAAAGCGCGAGCCATAGGAGGCACTACAAAGGAGCAAGATTGCAAGATATACAAAAACAAATGGGCATAGATGTTCCTCTTGAGCTGGTACAAGGTGTACCCATAAGATGGAATAGTGAGTACGCCATGCTGGCACGCCTGCTGAAGCTCAAGGCCGCTGTTGCGTTAGACCTGGCAGAAACTGATACTGTTGAGAACTTGACCACGGACGATTGGCGTCTTGTAACGGCCTTGGTGTCAGTGCTGCAACAAATTGAAGAAGTCACAACAGCAGCTTGGGCCGAGTCCTTCCCAACACTTTCCATGGTTGTTCCACTCTGTTCACTGTGTGAAGATCTTGCTTTCTGAGTGCGCAAGTGGAACGCAAAACGAGCGTTTTCCCAGAATCTTCTCAGATCAGTGAAAACAAGGTTCCTGGACGTAAGCACACAGGCACCCCATACCCTTGCCACCTTCCTTGGCCCTCAATTTAAAACCATCTGCTACAACACGGAAGAAAAAGAGAATGCAGAGTTCCTACTATGTACAGTGCTTCATGATGTACAAAACTCAACATAGCTCACGGCCGAAAAAAGTTGCGCCGAACAGCAATCTCAGATTAGTGAGCAGCCTTCAGTGTGGAAGATTTTGAACAGCTTGGCATTGTCAATGAAGAATAATGCACCAAATTATTTAATGCAAGAAGTCTACGACTACCTTCAGCCTCTAGTTTTGCCACGTACCGACAGCCCATTCCACTGGTGGCCAATTGTAGACAAAGAAAAGTACAAGACCTTCGCATGTGCGGCGCGACAATATCTGGTCATTTCCGCAGCCCAGGTGACAAGCGAGAGGCTGTTCTCAGCGTGCTCGAACACTGTGACAAGGCGACGAGAGTCCCTTGCAGGAAAACACGTGAAAAAGCTTTTTCTTTTTTGTTTTGTGTTTTGCATGGGAATTATAGGTATTTCAAGTTGACGTAACAAGCCTTCTCATTTTTTGATCTGCGAAAATAAGATGTCTAGTGTACTGTCTCACCTCACTCATATATGGCTACTGAAAAGAAATATAAGAAAGTGTAAAAGTCCTCTTTCTTTTTTTAGTTCAGCGCGAACTGTTTTTTTATGTTCAGCATCCGCGTGAACTCTGATATTATGTTTAGCATTCTAACAATTTAGTAGCTTTTGTCTCTACTTACTTAAATATCGTTGAAATTTAATCATTATCGTCGAATCGCATCATTACAGGGATTTAAAGAGACATTTTTGAACAATACACTAATTTTATAATGTTTACTCTTCTTTAGTAGCAGTCTACTTACTACTCGAAAATTATTCGAAGAATATTCGATTCCTATTCGTATTCGATTTGGTGCCCCAATTATTCGATTCGTATTCGATTCGGTTTCAAAAAGCACTATTCGCACACCCCTATAAAAAAGGCTTCTTCTACATGGCGGATGCTCACACCATCGTGCTCGGCAGACCCCTAGCGATAGTAGAAAGCCCTATGGGGGTTTGTTTAATCTTCTCACGGGCAAACACTCTCGCACGAAAGTGGCCATCAAGTTGTTTTGAAGCACTCAGGTAAATGACTAAGAGGGTGGCCGAATACTGGGTCCTTGAATGGCAAGTGCTTCGGTTATATCAATAAGTAGGCATTTCTGTACATCAGGGAGGCGATATCGAAGGCCGTTGGCGTTTCATTGCAGAACCGCGGGGGTCTTGCGTTTGTGGTTTTGGGAATTTCCGCATTTGTTGGCGGTCAGCGATCCAGGCACGTTGTGCTAATTAACGCCATCGGTGATAGCAGGAATCATTCAACGGAATTATTAACCTCTTCATATAAAGCTTAGTGTGTACTTCTGCGAGGTTGTTTGAAGG
The DNA here is from genome assembly GCA_037355805.1 of Ixodes ricinus. NCBI lineage: Eukaryota > Metazoa > Arthropoda > Arachnida > Ixodida > Ixodidae > Ixodes > Ixodes ricinus. The sequence continues at coordinate 25,263 of JAZHYW010024592.1, read as the reverse complement.
CCATCATACGCTTGTATGATTTCCTTTATTGCCATAAACAACGTAGGCAGGAGTACCTGCAAGAGATCTCCTTGTTGTTGAGGCTACTGTGACGGGCTTTCCAACAAAAATAATGTTGACGTCTCGGAGCAAAGCGTTAAGTTACTTCTACTGTTCCGTGATGCAGGCTTGTTACGCGGTGCTGGCACGGGTCTTGTCATTTTGGATAATCCTGGTAGTAGCTCCAGCGGAAGAACGCCTTCGGCCTTCTTTCTTTTTTCTCTGTGTGTTTTGCGAGGAGGATGTTTCAAGACCGCGGCATAACTTGTCTGCGCAGGTAGTACGTGCAAACGCGCTGGCTGGGGTAGTCAGCGAACTGCGGTTAGGTTTGGTGACGGAGCTCGGTGCCCTAAATGCCGTCCGGTGGTGATGGAGATTATCTTTGCTATCGCGGCAGCTTCCTTTCGAGGTCAGCCAGAATATGTGGCCGAGTGTTTTTCACTAGAGTTCGTACATTCGGGATCCTTCCTGGAGTTTCATTCTTTATGGCTGTGTGTTCCCGAACACTACGACGGCGTTCACTTCTGAAATTTCTGTCGATGTGGCCATGCCTTCGGCAGTTGAAGCATTGAATCGCGTGTTCAAAGTATTCTTCAACAGAATGACTTCTGAATCCGATGTACACGCGCAGAGGCATGGCTCGGACACTTTAAAATCTGAGTACCACTGTCTTAGAAGGCCGCTCCCCCACGGTTCCGTCATTCTGACGACGTTATGCTATCTGGAATTGAACGAACACGACGCCGAACTCTCTTAAAAATTCCGGGATCTCGTCGGTGGTGCACTCAAGTGAAACATTCTTTACTTTCCCGATGTGCCTAGATTATGCCTCCGGAACATGCGCTGTAACTTGAACTTCTCCGAGCGAGGTGACGGCGAGGAGTTTGTCTGGCGAGTCCAGGGAAGCAACGTTCATGGAGAGGTTGCCATCTCCGTTAATCTTGTGGGATATTACCTTTTTCTGGGTAATTAAGACGATCTGGTTGGCGAGTAAGTTGGGGTTAACTCGCCCGAAGGATGCGTTTGTCAATGTTGGCCTGAAGGGCAGAGGAATTCCTGTTGCTCTAACTTTACGGTATGTGACGACTGTAAATGTCCCGTTGTTGTCTTCGTTTGCTATGCTCTCCAGGGAGTACACGGAGGTGGCGATCGTGCTCGACTTTCTCGGCATAGGCGAGACCCGGTCGCTTGGATGGGCGAACTGCGTCTGGTGCTTTGGCAGATATTTTTTGAAGGATCAATCGAGAAGGTCGAATGACTCGAATCAGACGCCGTCCGTCATTTCCATCACCCATAGAACCTGCTTGGTTGTTGATGGCGTCCATTTTCTCAGGCAATGCCGGTGTCACAAAACGATTTCTTCAACTCGCGATTTAGCCTAGCTGTCCATCTTTCTTCAGCGGGGCGTCACCTGACGTCATTGAGGGCCGTAGCTAATCGCCGATAAGGTGATAGGCGGGTTAACTGATTAGGAGGGTTTGCTGACAGGAGCGAGAAATTGGGACTTCTTACTCAGAACACTTCCTCGAATTCTCGGGCATCGCAGCAACGCTTTTATCCTCGCTTCTCTTTTAGGCCTCACGAAATGCATTACGCCTAGCCAAGGAACGTTTCACGTTAAAACTTAGTCCCATGGAATAAGTTGGGAGGCACATAATGAGAAGCACACTGTGGACTGCGCTGGGTGTTTACTTAGGAGTCTTCCTGAGCTCCAGAAGCGACACTGAAGTCCGCTAAATTTAGTCAATGTCGGTCCAGAAATATTTGACAAGAAATTGCGTAATACACTTTACCATTAAACGTTTCGGGCCTTTTTTAATGGACACCTAGCTTCAAAAACGCAGTGTGTAAAAAAAAATTAAACTGGACTTCATTACCTTTAAAAAAGGGGGGGGGGGCGCCACCCCTCCTTTTCTGAACGTCCATGGGGGTCAGCGAAGCGGCGCGATATCTTCTTTTTTTACGGGTCTCACGTTGTAACCTTTAGGAAATAATGGTCCTATACTGAAACGGGCTAGGGCGGAGATCGTATTTGAAATTCACGTGCTACAAATGTACAGTGCTAATCACACTTGTCTATAACGCGCGAGCGTGCGGCTTTCTCCGGGGAGCGCTAGACTGGTGGCATTCGCGGAAACTAAGCTAGTCACGTGGCGCAACATGGAACGGCCTGCTCGAGGGGTGTCCTGCCCACTCTATCAGCTTGATAAGCGATAAAACCAAAGGGCTTTACGATATATTTTTGTTTCTCGATGACGACATCGTTGATACGCCTTCATGCTTTAGTTTGTTTATTGTTCGAGCAATGATGTTTGTAAAAAGCTTGCGAGCGGCCTTCCGCGTTCGCCGCCAGCTGATAGAGCGGGCAGGACACCCCTCGAGCGGGCCGTTCCATGTTGCACCACGCGACTAGCTTAGTTTCCGCGAATGTCACCAGTCTAGCGCTCTCCGGAGAAAGCCGCACGCTCGCGCGTTATAGACAAGTGTGATTAGCACTGTACATGGGCTACAAACACAACAAAAAATGCCAGTTAAAAAAGTTCAAAATCAAAGTGTGTGTGAGAGTCTTTCTGTGTTTTTTTGTTTTTGTTTTTGTTTTTTTAATCTAAGCGCATTTTAGAAGTTTGGTGCTCAATATGGAGGTTGTTCCAAGGTACCATAGCAAATGACGCCGTTGCGGTATCTAGCACTCTTAAAACACTTTTCTAACCTTTAATGACGATTGGTGAAGTACCTAAGGGAAAAAAAGGCTTACCGGGAGGCGGATTTGGATTGAAAAGAGCGACTGAACCCAGGATTGCACCGAGAACGCAAAAGAACAGATATGTCTTCGTCATGATGGCGACTATATGACGACAGTATTCTGACCCTCAACAGCGGTGGTAAGGACCTTAATATACTCGGCTCGAAGACACGATCTGACTCAGAAATATGCCAGCTGCATCTCTTTCATATCGTCCGAAGTTCGGCTTTCGGGACTCTCTACAACACGCGCCATTCATTCTGAACTATAACTCTATTTCGCCGCACGTGCGAACGAAGGAAACAGCTACAAGAGCGTGCGCAACACTTTGGGAATTCCTGGTACACACTAAATGGAAGTGTCGTTCAATATGGCACACTCTTTACTTGCAGCATCGGCTTCGCTCGCACCTACAATGGAACCGAAAATAGTTTTCTCAGAAAAGACATCGTGTATAGGGGAAGTTCGTTTCGTTTGGAAGATTTACTACTGATCTTATTAGCGCGGCATAGCCACGCGTACAAAGTTGGCACGCCGTTAATTTGGAACAAAGAACTCGGCGAATGCCGCGAGCTCAATGTACCCTTTCTTGGAAAAGATCATCAAGCAACACTGGCAGCCGCCATGTTTTGAGCATCGCTTCCTGCGCGAGGCGCCTGATTGGGTCCGAGTTCACGCCGAGAGCTGACACTGTACGCGTGTCGAAAGCATTTGGACCCGAATACAAGCCGAACGCTAGAACCGCCTTCGTGCCTAACGCACACACAAATTACACGTCCAGAATATGAAGGAATTGGCTAGCCACCACACAGGAGGGCGCGCGTTTGAAAAAAAAAGTGTAACGTCGAATACGGGGGGTGGGGGCTCCAAAAGTTCTCGGCCTGACCGAGAAGGCGACAGAGGTGAATGAACTTGTGTTACTTTTCGACATTGTTCCCTTCAAGGTCCCCACACTTTGCTCCAGGATTCACCAGCGTCTGGATCCCCTTGGGGGAAAGAAATGGCAATTCGGTCGTCCAAAAAGCTGTGTCACAGCATTAATGATGACATCATCATCAAAAAAGCAAACAGCAAAATGTTCATTTTTCAGCTGGGAAAAGAGACGAAAATCTGATGAGGCGAGATCTGGCAAGTACGGTGGATGGTTGACCACAGAAACGCCGCAGGAGTGGATGGAAACCATCGCCACAGCAGCGCGTGTGTGGGGGCGCATTGCCCTGATGAAACAGCACCTCCTTCCGGAGAATTCCGAACGACAACATGATATGAAAGTAATCGGCTAAAGTAACACCGCACTGCATTCTCCAAATCAGTTTCGGTTTCAAATTCACGCATTGATAGGATTACTCAATCAATGGTGCCTCATACTCGTTCCGCGCGTGTAATAGCAGCACAAGTTGCAATGAGTCTAGTTACAACAATATCTGCATTCCTAGTTAGAAATCGGCTAAAGTAACATAATTCTTAGTTTTGTGTTGTTCAATTAGTTATTTTTTACCTTAAATTTAGTCCTTAAGAATAAATGACTTCCGCTCTTCTTTTTTTTTCTCACTCCACTACCTGTAAGCCTCAGCAGATACATGCCACAAGTTATTTGTAGCGGGCAAACGCTGGCGGCACACTTTCGCGTGTTGGTCGAGTGACCGATGAGTCGCCCTACTCGCTTCACTCTAAAAGCCCCTAAACTAAATACCAAGAACTTATGTAAAAGAAAAAATTGGGGTGCAATTAGATAAAAAAGCTATCGTAACCATTTTTTATGTACTGCTTTCAGAGAATATGTACTCACCCTATCAAGTTATTTTATATCTTTCAGCTATGTTGACAACAAAAAGTTGGCACTTGCCAAGCATGGGCACCTTTCATATAACCAATGAAGAAAGCTTAAATCTTTAGGCATTACAACCAAAACTATGCTTTATATAAATAAAGTTGCTCTAATTGAAACAAAATGTTCAGGTGACAATTGTTTGCTATTATTTCATTTTCCAAGCCTGATACGCAAATTTATGTTAAACACATCTTCCTTAAAAAATATTAAACTTTTAAAACAAATTTGTAGGTATTTTTTAAGCATTGTGGAAATGGAACTCCGAAAGGAGTTTTTTCCAGGACTGAAAGATCAAGCTGTAATAATTATAGTATGATACTTTCCTAAGCCAGAAACAATCCTTTCAGCCTTCTTATTGTCACCATAAAGCCAAAGTCTCATCAATTAAAAAAGCATGAGGGGGACACAAAAGTACCCGGAATTAATTTCAGGAGAGTGGGGCGTTTGTAGTACCAGCTTCTGCCTCTAGCAGCGCTTAGCGGCACCCTTTCCGAGTCAAGAGCCGTTCACACACTTCGCAGCCGAGTGGGGACCAAGAGAGACATGACCTGTTTTGGAGCCTCCTACGACGGCGGAGGATCGGATGCGCTGCTCCGGAGCAGGTCCTACGCCGTTGCAAGAGGCTTAAAAACCGTTCTTGTCTCTCTCGGTCCTACTCGTTTACAAGTGTGTGAACGGTGCTTCAGTTTGCTGACTAGCGTCGTCTGCTAAGGACCTAGTGGCATGTTGTGAATTTTTTCCAGAAGAGCTCCAAAATCATTTCTCTTTTTTTTGTTTTTTTTTCGCAATGTTTTATTTGAAGGTTTTTTTACGATCACAAAACGATTTCCTTTCAAGACTTCTCTCATATGGGTTAACAGAAAAATGTCACACGAGACGAGGTCCTGAGAATACGGGAGGTGGAAAAGCGGTGTCACACCATTTTTGCTCAAAAATTGTTGCACTGACAGGGCAGTGTGTGCTGAGGCATTGTGATGGAACTACCTTTCCCCCTTTGCCTCACATCGGGGCGTTTCTGCCTTATTGACTTTCGTAAGCGTCGCAAAATACCCAGATAAAACGTTTGATGAACACTTTCACCAAGAGGAACGAACTCAGAGTGAACAATGCCCAAATGTTTCGATGCTTTCATCAGTTGAGGAAGTTGAGGGTCGCCCTGAACGACGATTGGTCGTCGATCTATAATTGAACAGCCTTAACGCAAGAAAACTACTCGTAGACTGCGATTTCTTTTCAGCATCTTCTTTGTAAGCTCTCTGAAGCATTACAAGAGTTTCCGCCGCCGTTTTTCCTAAAAGAAAGCAAACATTTCAAGACCGCATGCGGTTTCTTCATATCAGACATTGCAACACAACAAAAAAAGGAATAGTTTTTAAGCGATTCGGAAAAAAATTTAGAGCAGACAACGTTGGTCGGCAAACTCACTTGGAAGGGGCAGAGCCGTATATTGGGAGAGTCTGGCCAGTGGGTGTGGCGACGAAGGCGCCGGAGAGGAGGAAAGTGAAGGAAGGAGAGGAGAGCGCCGAAGGAGGAGAGAGAGAAGAAGGGAGCAAAAGGGCAACGAGCGTCATTTGACGCAACACTTGTAGGATTGTAGGCGCAGAGCACTCTTGAGGCTACGCGTCGTCTGCTAGGGGTTTCTTTCTTTTTCGTCTGAATAAAAGTACGCGTTCAAACACGGAGAGACTTCATTCGTTAGCTTTTAAGCCACCGTGGAATAACACTATATCATTTTCTTGCCAGAGTCCTGCAAAGTAAAAGGAAAGATCCGATATTTGGATGCGGATCCCATGCATTCCACCGGGAGAAATGAAATGGCAGGGGCCTTCCCCGCTCAGCTGGGAGCAGCCGGGAGTTCACGCGCATGCGCTCACACCTCTCGCTCTCACGCGAGTGGAAGGTGTTACGGCGGCAAGATCATAGACTGGTCAAACTCTCCCCCATATACGGCTCTGGGAGAGGGTGCTGCTAGCTCAGCGCGCTGCTAGAGACGGAAGCGAGCACTACAAACGGCCCGCCCTTCAGAAATTCTTCCCGGTTACTTTTGCGTCCTGCCTCGTATGATTCACTGTGCGAAAAGCTTTCAATATGTGCCATCTTTAAAAAAAAAGGATGGCAACCAGACAATTGGGCTTGTTGCGAAATTGCTTGCGGGTGATAAAAAGCTGAGAGTGTCGCCATCTTAATGCTGAGCAAGCGTCGTCGGTACCGAAGCACGGTGGAGGCATCGGAGACAACCGTTTGGGCAGTGTGCAATGGAGCGGCAGGTGTAGTTTTCCGCGTTCCGACCATGGAATGCGGACGAACAGTTTGAACAACCTACCGCAACCTCGGACGAAACTCTCGGAGGGCTGTGCACGCTGGCGACAACCTCGTGAAGCAGTGGAGCAAGTCCTGCACCTTCGCTGTGGAAGCTTACACACGACAGGTTGTCGCCCGCGTTTGCACAGACCTCCGAGAGTTTCGTCAGACAGTTGCGGTAGGTTGTTTATACTTTTCGTCCACATACCGACGTGGCGTGCCAACATTAAAATGGCGACGCTGTCAGTGTGGTCAGACCACCAAGGAATTTCGTAAAATGCCTATTGAGATGAGGCAATTCTTTTTTGTTTTGTAATAGGCCCTTTCATGATCCCATCAAGCAACATTGGCGGTCACCTTTTCTTGTGCATGAAGCCTGTAATTGCATCAGGGTCCTTTCGGAACTCTGACGCAGCATTGTTTCTTGATAGAAGCCAAGCCAAGTTTACGCCGAATGCTTGCACAGCCCTCGTGTCCAATACATGCCAGAGTGTGTTCCCAAACAATGGCGGTCTTCAACTAACTGGTGCTCAAGCTACCATACTCCCTAAGCTGAGACTGCGGTGGAAGCTATGTTTTCGTTAGACCAGTCATACGCCTCTCTTTAGCCACGTCATCACGCTTCTGCCCATAACCACGAGCGGAGGGCCGGGCCAGGTGATAAGACGGAGGCAACCGATTGGTCCGGCAGCTTAAAAGGCAAGTCCGCTCAATTATGAAAATTTCGGGATATTGAGTGATTACGCATTAAAAGCCTCAGTAAAACACACTTCGCCATTGGCTTCGCCGAAAATTGGGTATATATTTTTAAATCTAATATTAAACACGGTCAGAAATCGAAACCGAAACTTCAGCTCCGTCCGGCAACATTGTCCTCGGGCCGCCAAGAACATGGCTATCACGTGGTGCGAGATGTCACATGACCCCAACGCAACTACGGGCGGGATTGGGGCGGCCGTGAGTCAGGGCCCAAGTGTCGTCTCCACCACACACTCCACTACGTTTTGGTGTCTACGACATTGGACAACGTCTGCACAACCACAGCATCAGTTTGGGCCGTAGTAAGAACCCACGCTCTTTATTCTAAGTTTGACAGACAATAATCACAAACGGTGAGACGGCGACGGCGGTTATGACTCAGGAGGCGCCGGTAACGGCGAGACGGCCGGACGGCTCCCGACAAGCGCGCTGCGCCGGTGTGTTACGCTATTCACGTGGACGCCGCTGCGCGCCGAGAGGAAACGTCGCTGACGTCAGCCGTTACGCTTGCCCGGAGAAGTAAAAACATGCAAAGGGAGCAAAGGTGATAACGTTTAGCTCAGACTTGTGCCTATATTTAATACTCTACTCAAGGTATTGTATTTCAAATACTTTTTGAAGTATCTTGGTATCTTGCATATACTTTCTGATCGCGAGTATTTCATACTCTATTTTAATTACAATTCCGAGTATCTTGTACTCATTATCTCAAATACATTTTTGACATTCCGCCATTTTCCGAGTTTTTCGTTATGAAGTGGCGTGGGCGGGGCACGAGCAAACTTGAACATTCTTTCGAGCAACCAAATCCTTTTGCTAGCTCCGATAAGCTACGATGCTTAGATTGAGCTCGAGCAAACATCGCTTTTGTGCCGACTATGCCACGTATTTCACACCAAACTTAGTACATTGAAAGTTTTCTCCCTCGCCTTCCTAAAGGCGCCTTTTTTTTCGTAGAGTTTCCCCCCAAAAAAATCCTCAAACAAATAGGGTGGTTTTACGGATGTAAAGATTGCCACACTGAGGCGCAACGCGGAACGGGAAACGACCCACGACAACAATCCAGACTTCAGTGTCAAGAAAATATCAAACAGAAGAAAACAAAAAATCGACACAAAAATTAGACGCTTTTTTTTTCTTGTTGTATATTTGATCCCGCTACGGCAAAATGTCGAGTTTTCTTTTTCTTTTCTTTCCGTCGTCAGTTCGGCACTTATTGCTCTCACGAACACTGTCTGTACGCGAACATTGATAAGCATAGAACACGACAGGAAACTAACTACGCGCAGGATGACCTCTCAAAATGCCAACAAATCGTCTCCCAGCGTTGAGTGCCTTCGTGAACGCAACCTACTTGAAGAAGGTGCGAGTGCCGTGTCTATTATGCGGGCCCTCTTTGTCATGCATTCACTCATTTCCGTATCCCAAGTTCGTTTTATGAATTGTAGTTAAACGATGCGTCTAAGGTCCGCCGCAGGACCTGATATTCAGCGATGTCACTATTCGCAACTTTCAGCGGTGGTAGTAACGCGGTTTGAGGATCGCGCTCCTTAGCTCCTGGATGATCGGCTTCACAAGAAAGGTGCTTGCCTACACCGTCCTGGTGGGAAAAAATGAAGTAAGGCTCTAATACTGCTCGTATATAGCAAAACTAGTATTACTTCACGCGTCGCAGACTTTGCCTCTTAGTGTTTTTCTACAACGATCATCCAGATGACAGCCATTTTGTAGAGCACCAGCATGCCCATTATGGGCCGTGAAAGTTGCAAATAGCTAAAGCGAAATTTTTTTTTTGGCCCAGAAATGTTTTGTATATATCAGTGATATTCTGCTCCTTATGGTTGGACTGCATAAAATAGCCCTACGATGTTTTGTGTTTCTTTGTTTTCCCTTTTGTGTTGCTGCGTGCTAATAAACCATTCTAGTAAACCAGATTTTCGAAACTGTATAGTTGCGTTTGTTAATGACGTCGATACAAATTACGCAATGGGGAAGTATCTTGAAAAACAATTGAATTACATTTCGAAAGTATTTCTATTCTACTCAAGATACTTTACAGTGAATGTAATTTGAGGAGTATTTTAAATCCTTTATGAAGCTGGTATTTAGTAACTTAAACTAAATACTTTTATCGAGTATTTCGTCCAACACTGTACCTTAGCTCAATGTTGGCTACGCACACGCAGTAGCCTTGACTGCGCTGTTGGTTGCGCCTCAATTCGCCCGCTGTAGTTATGGCCTTCGCACTCTTGTGACCGAGTTCGACCGAGAGACACCAAACCGGTTTTAAGCCTCTTGCGATCTCCTAGGGACCAGCTCGGCTGCAGCGGAGCTGGTCCTAAGAGATCGCAAGAGGCTTAAAACCGGTTTCGTCCCTCTCGGTCGAACTCGGTCGCAAGAGTGTGAACGGGCCTTATGCCGATTTCGGCAACTTGGCGAGTTGCAAAGTTTGCCGGACCATTTCAGAAACATTTACATAGAACTACGTCGTAATATTTGACATGTGGTCTTCCTAGTTGATACTGTTCTTTTCAAAAACAAAAATGAAGCGGAGTTGCTCTTTGAAGGTTAACGGAGTATAGATGGCGCACAGTCTTCAAAAGGCTCTATTCAAGCGTTGCTGGCAAGCCGTCGGTGGCTGCCATACAAATAGCAGAAGTGCATACTCGTCTCTTACCATTTTTATAATAGCCTCTGGTCTTTTCGTGGGCAACACTGGAACCCACCGCTGTCACCATGTCGTGGTCGAGACAGGTCAACGATGACAGCTGGTTTATTGCATACAATGCGTGGTCTTGTGGCCTGTCGGGATGGCGGCATCGATTACATGATGGACCTTGTGTGCTAACCTTCTTTCGCGTCTTTTTGCTGGTGCTTGCGCGCATGAGGTGCTGTCGCTCGGCGGTGGGCTCCGTTGTTGCCCACAGCAGTTCTAAATCACAAAAGAAAAAAAAGAAACAGGGTGACAAATTTGTAACAATGTAGCAAACAAAAATGTTTTAGGCTGGCTTGACACGAAAAACTTTTTCAACATTTTCGCATTGCAAGGCAACACAATTTTGGAAGTTTCACAGTCTAAACCAACAAGCACGCCCCACCAAAAAATTGATATTCATTTCCACCACCTGGACATGGTCTGACAAGCATCTGAAATCTCATTACATATCGAAGTCGCCATAGCTGCAACTCTAGGCTCCCGAGTTCACAAGCTGCAACCTCTCAAATAGCAACATGCTATTTCTGCTACGATCATTTTCAAAAAAAATATAATTAATTCATGCTGTATAGACCCAAACGTTTGGAGTGATAACATGCAACTATACGTCTGTGTTTTGCTGAAGCACCATAAATTACAAAACCAGAAAAAATAAATAAAAATAAGACAATCCAATTTTGTTGTCAATTAGCCGTCTGACCTTGCAGTGATAATTAAATTAAACTACAAGCCTATGAACGAACTAATCTCTGTTACATCACGGCGCGGTGGTAGCTTCTCGGGCGGATCTCCGGTTTGGGGCTGTGGGCGGAAGTCACCAGAAGTCACCGTGCGGGTCGTGCATTCCTGTGTTGTTTTGGAAGAATCCTGCATTCTTGTCAAGACGCCGCGACTGGAGCTGTACCAAAAGATTCGGGAAAGGTTTGAACGTCAGTTTTCATGCGTTTTCTGCGTGCTCGGTTTGTGCGAGAACGTGTACAGGGGCCGTTATAAAGGAAAACAGACGCCCGTCGGACCACGATTGCTTGTGCGGAAAACACTTTGGATTGAATTCGCAGATACTTGTGGTCGTCAGATTTGTTTGTTTTGTTAAAACATGAACGCGCGAAAACCGCCAAGCTGTACGAACCACCTGCGGATTACGTTCAGTGCGTCTTCAATCTCAAATGGCCGCCTAATCGTTCGAACTCTCGTCTGCTCTTTCAAACGTTTCTGATTGTTATCGTCTGCTCGTTCAAACGACAGCGGTCCAGTAGACTAAACGTTTACCCCGTTATTTCAATAAGAAGTAAATGCAGGCCTCAAAAGACTTTTAAGTTTGAAGGTTGGTTGGGGTAAGTAGGCTCGGTGTAAACAGTAGATACAAGGAGATGTTGATAATTGTTGCCAGTGGCCATCACCGAATAGGTATGACTGATTCACTTGCTCCGATCCTGCTAGCGATTTTCAGTATTGACGCTGACTATCTCAGCTACGGTTATCGCTTTCGCAGCCCGAGCGACATCGTGGCTGAAAATTGCGAGCAGAGTCTCATGATGCGAATCAGTCTAGCGTTCATTCTGCTGTACCCACACGGAATGAATCCCGCATGTCACATTATTCACCCGGTGTAAAGAACCTGGTTAATGTCGCTGAGGCCGCTAAAGTAGTCAAACATTGACAGGAAGACGTATAATCAGCAATTTCAACGAGAAAATTAACACATGAGCTCATGGGCGACGTTAAGCTTCTTGCCCACACTCCATTGAGCACGCGCGGCGCCGGTGACGTCCGTTAGGGGCGCTTCGGTTTGTTTGTAAACTTAAGTTGGTTTATATACAGATTCATTAAAAATATATGTTTAACATCTATATTGAATGAGCTGCTATTTGTTTTAATTGTAAATATCCCATTTTTGCAAGCGCATCAAACGTAGTCATCAAATTGTGACAGAGGCACCTTATAACATTTGAGATGTGAGTCACCTCACCACGACCATTGCTAACCTGACCGCAAGCATGCCAGTTGTCGGTGTTACCAAATACTTTAGCAGGAAAATACATTCTTCTACATTCACTTACACCAGCACACCCACAGTGCCAAATGCTGTTCTCCTAGCGGAGTAGACACCACGCAACTCAAACAATGCATAAGGATCGCTCCGTCCACGCTTAGAACAGTCATCCCGCGCCAAGAAAGAGGGCTGCCGTGAGCACACTGAAACGACGGGTTTGCCGAGGAAGTAGGGACAGCTCTCTCGACTAGTGCTCCAGGTGTCAGCAACCATAGATGGCAACAGTCATATTTCGTTGCCGTGAATCGCCCCAATAGACCGATCTCACTAAGCGTTCCACGCATGCGTGACGCCGCCATAACTTTAGTTCACAGGGGGCAGGCGGCAGTGCACGAGACGGCTCTTGTCGTCTTGTCAAGCGCAAAGCTCCAGCGGGGTTATCCCACATGCAGAAGGATTAAACTTTCCTCGATACAATGTGCCAGGGCGGCTTAACGATACTGGCTGTTAAGATCGCTTTTTTCAGAGGGAGAAACCCACAGAGGCTGCTGCGCATCCAGCCGTTCATACCCCGCACAACCTGTTTGTGTCAAGGCCATTGAATTTTCGCGGTGTGCGATATTTTATCTCACTCTATGAGGCAGCGGTAAGTGGCGTCACCATTCATGGTGATTTGTGACGCCACTTACCGGTTTTTTAGTGATTCGTCGAGAGAATTTTGTAGAAATTTTAGAATGTTTTCTGTTCGATTGCCACCCCAAAATCACACTTTTTTCGGTATTTTGAAAAAGTTGTGGGTGCAATGCAAAATATATTTACAATAGATTAGCGGTTTTTTTTTTTCACAGTAAGCGAAGCATGAAATACTTTGCACAAAACGTTTCAACTTAAAGATTAAATTATAAGTTGTCTTAAAACAATCGCCGAAAAAATACCCGAAGTCTGAAAGGATTTCGAAGGAGTCCAAGTATGTCCTTTGATTTTACTTGAAATATAAACCTAAATAAACTAAACTTAACTTCTTCACGTAAACCTGCTGGCGTATATATAAATATGTTTGCGTTGTAGACATTTTTGTCTTTTATTCATGTGGCCCACGCTCAATGTTGCACCTACATGCAATTACAGAAATCGCTGTTCCCCCTCCTCTCGGGCGGCTTTCTTTTATTTTTTTACATTAGAAATAAAGGTTTTCTTTTCAAAAAGTAAGCTTCATTAGGTTGCTTGAGCATGTTTCGCTCACCTCATATACAAATTTATTTGAAAACAAGAAATAGGCACGACACCCCCCCCTATGACTTCCGATCGCCACCCGTCGCTCACGTGGCCCTTTGCTTTTAGTTGACGGGGCGGTGAAAACTGCGCGGTTGACGGACCGTCCATCATCGACAGGCGGTTTGCTGCTCAATGCGGCCATCTCTTCCCGGAGGTTGAACTAGCCGAAAGAGCGATTTTGGAGATCGCGTGGACCGGATCCGTGGAGGAGAAAGCACCCATATAGCGTTAGAACAGTGCAATGCTCTGCGAAAAAAAAAAAAAAAAAAGGCTCCGTGTTTTTCCTTATTAAAGTTCAGATGACCGTGTATACGGCGCTTTGTTTGGTCTCGCCGTTCGTTGTCCCGTTCTCTGAGGCTTTTACTTTCGTACCTATGGCGTTCCAGCCGATTCCGCTGAGCAGACGTAAGCCGATTTCCTGTCGCTATTTTCTTTGGCTCTCGCTTAAAATGAGCTCGCCCCGGAAACAATTTTGCGCGTGCCTCTCCATAGTACCCTAACGCCACGGACACACTTCTGACACAACGTACACAAGGGCAGTCTGCATGCGTTGTCTGAGGCGCGTGTTTTTTCCTTATGACAACCCTGACTCATTTATCACGCAAAAACTGCCCGTAGGGATGTTCCAGCGCACATATGTGTACGAAGAAAATCTGCTTCGGATGTGCTTGTGGCATGTCCGAAAATACTTTTGTCATCATGCATGGAGACCGAGTATATTGTACGATGTATGCATGAGTAGTAGGATTTTGCGGCTTTACACGGGTCAAGGTGACGAAAAAAGAAAAAAACATTTGGTCAGATGTTCCATTTTCATTCTGCGTTGCTTGTCTCTGGAGTACGTGAAAACGCTTTGTTACTCGGTTTGGGGTCGCACACCTTTCGGCTGTGTTCCTTTCGGATCACGTTATCTATTTTAATACAGAAGAATTAACTGTCCCATGAAGCCAAACGGCGTTATCAGCTCTTCAAACCGCGCCAAACGGCACCTAAATTCCCCTGTTCCAATGGAGCGAAGCCTGTCGTCTGTAGCAGCGATTTGATAGATAGGCTACCATTGGCTGGCGCGCGTCATAGTTACGAGGAACGAGGCTCCCATTTGCTGGCGCGCGTCATAGTTTCAAGAAACGCCACCCCATGGCGCTGCGGTCGCCCGCGCCGGTAAAAGGAACACGGTGGCGCGCACTCGACCGCTTCTGCTCTCTCGACACCGACGAACATGGCGGCGCCTCTAGCATCTACATCGTCGGCGGCCGCAACTTCGGCAGTAGTGAAACCTGCCCGTCCACGCAAGTACACCGCAGACGAACTAAGGGAGCAGAATAACGCAGCACAAAGAGCGAGGAGGCAGGCAGCGAAATCCACCATCGTTGTCAAGTCTCCGAATAGACGGCGGGCGGAACGAGCAGCGGCGCAACGCGCAAGGAGACAGAACAAAGCCTTTCGAAAGCGTGAGGAGCAAGCGGATCGCGATTCAAAGCGTCTCAGACGGCAAGAGGACGAGGCCCTTCGACAACGCGAGGCGGAAGTAATACATCGCGGGCGGCATGCTTCCGCATTCACAACTCATAAGAAGTGCTTAGGTGTCCTCGGACTTTTTTTCTTTTCATCATTTGATTGCGTATACTGTCGAAATCGTTGAAATAGTACCCGCACCACTCGAAGAGCGACATAGCTGAGGTTATTCAACGCTGGTCTAAAGATTAAACTTGTCACGATCAGTCTGACAAAACAGGGGGGAGCACATAATGTGTTGTACGTTAACTATGCGTACATTTATGGTTGGACGCGTGGTTTGCGGAGACTCTGGGTAGTTTTTGATGCCTCCCCGGGTCGGAATGATCGAAAGACGTTTAGGTTTACTCAACAGTGAAGTGTGTGAAGCGCATGCATTAATAGGAAGTTTCCGCTGTTTTTTTTTTTAATAATTTTCACGGTAATACATTTTACTCCGCGAAATTAGAATGGCCTTTGCACCGACAGCTTTTGCGTAGTTGGAACGGCTGGACGCGCACAGCCTCGGGGCTTTCCCCAGTGAAGTGGGAAGGGTGGGTTTCGCCATCTATAGTCGTGAAACCCGTCGAGACTGCGGAGACAGCCGTCTCTGCTGTCTCAGCGAGTCCGGTGTCTCGGTGCGTCCGTGCTAGCCCTCTCCTCCGCACAGCGCGAAAGCGTGACAGCGTCGACAGCGCGATGCGCAAGCGTTCTTTCAGACACGGGGTGTTTCCAAACCACTCTGGAAGGATTTGATGCTGAAGGCGCGTTGTTTAATTCAAATGACCGAAGTAGAAGGCATGCTCCTAGTAAGTATTTGGGTTCTGCGTCTTGGGAGGGTATGGGTAGCCCTTCGATTCCTTGGTGCGCTTGTATTGCGACGAGCCCCTTGGAGTATCTAATGTCATCGCGATGGGAGGAGGTATATCGCACGCGCTATAGTCTATCGATTCACTAACGTACAAGACCGGAACGTCATACCCCCGCTCCCCGATATGCTGGTGTGCTATGATCTGCCATCTGACATTGTAGGATCACTTGGGAAGCCAACTGCGCGCGCCAGTCGTCATGCGGGAGCCAACTGCCCGCGCCAACGGTCGCTTGTTTACGCAGGCTCTCGTGAGCCATACTTGGTTCTCCTCCTTGCGCTTTCTTTCACCTCTCCTTTTGGCGCCGAGCAAAGCCATCGGGCTACGGATCACGAGGTCCGGGTTTCGATTCCCACCGAGCCGCTGCTGGTAAATCTTGATGATTAATTGTGATTAAAAATGCCCTCTCATTAGATGCTTACGCAATGCCTGTCATGGGCTGTGTATGCTTTATGTTTGTGTTATTATATGGGACGTTTCTTTTTCACATTCGAACGCGACACATTTTGCATAAAATCCGGCCCATAAACACATTCTGGGCTTATAAAAAACGCATTCGTAAAACGAGACAAGCAACGCGATATAATAAAGTAATAAGAAAATCGAAGGTTTCAAAACAGAAGGGAATCCAATTACGTTTTTAAGAGTTTATGATGCGATACCTTTAACCGAGAATTTGGCGTTCACCGCTTTCTTTTGTTTCAATTTAACAGCATCCTGACATTAAAATAGGGGCCATGAGAATAATTATATACGTTTTTATACTACATAGGGAACTAAGCAAAACAAAGCCAGCTTGGGAGTTTCATTTGTTTAATGTCCTTCTGAGAACGTTCCGCGATTCGATAATATTCGTATATTATTCATATTAGTGTAGTTATTTGCACTGCCGTGCACGTAAGATCATGAGCTGCAAGTTTTAAAATGAAGCAAGTCGAACGTTGGGAATACTTACGCAACGTGACATTGTCACAAACGACGAGGTGACGAAACAAAGATTAACTGAGGAAACTGATACGTTTAATGGGGCTAACTTGTGCCCAAAGCAAAGAGTGACCAGAAGATTAAACTATTAAAAACTATTAAAAAAAAGATTAAAACTATTAAAAAAAGAAAAAACAATTTAAACTGTCCGAAGACCGACCGTTTCTTCAGTGGGCACGGAAGCAGCAACAACGACAGCATGGCTCACATGCCCTGCTCTTGCATTTCGCAGGCATTCCTGGCGCTCCTCTTGCTGTGGTCATCGCCCTGCACGAACGCGTCAGCAAGCTACCCGGCCCTTTTTCTGCAATCACCAGATTGTGGTGGATACCAGTGCTCCGTCAGCGGTGCGTTTTCGGACTTGCCGCGTCTGGATCAGCCCCTCTTCACTGCGACGGCATCAACGACAGCGACATCAATTCCTGCAGCCAATTTAAACTGTCCGAAGACCGACCGTTTCTTCAGTGGGCACGGAAGCAGCAACAACGACAGCATGGCTCACATGCCCTGCTCTTGCATTTCGCAGGCATTCCTGGCGCTCCTCTTGCTGTGGTCATCGCCCTGCACGAACGCGTCAGCAAGCTACCCGGCCCTTTTTCTGCAATCACCAGATTGTGGTGGATACCAGTGCTCCGTCAGCGGTGCGTTTTCGGACTTGCCGCGTCTGGATCAGCCCCTCTTCACTGCGACGGCATCAACGACAGCGACATCAATTCCTGCAGCCAATTTAAACTGTCCGAAGACCGACCGTTTCTTCAGTGGGCACGGAAGCAGCAACAACGACAGCATGGCTCACATGCCCTGCTCTTGCATTTCGCAGGCATTCCTGGCGCTCCTCTTGCTGTGGTCATCGCCCTGCACGAACGCGTCAGCAAGCTACCCGGCCCTTTTTCTGCAATCACCAGATTGTGGTGGATACCAGTGCTCCGTCAGCGGTGCGTTTTCGGACTTGCCGCGTCTGGATCAGCCCCTCTTCACTGCGACGGCATCAACGACAGCGACATCAATTCCTGCAGCCAATTTAAACTGTCCGAAGACCGACCGTTTCTTCAGTGGGCACGGAAGCAGCAACAACGACAGCATGGCTCACATGCCCTGCTCTTGCATTTCGCAGGCATTCCTGGCGCTCCTCTTGCTGTGGTCATCGCCCTGCACGAACGCGTCAGCAAGCTACCCGGCCCTTTTTCTGCAATCACCAGATTGTGGTGGATACCAGTGCTCCGTCAGCGGTGCGTTTTCGGACTTGCCGCGTCTGGATCAGCCCTCTTCACTGCGACGGCATCAACGACAGCGACATCAATTCCTGCAGCCAATTTAAACTGTCCGAAGACCGACCGTTTCTTCAGTGGGCACGGAAGCAGCAACAACGACAGCATGGCTCACATGCCCTGCTCTTGCATTTCGCAGGCATTCCTGGCGCTCCTCTTGCTGTGGTCATCGCCCTGCACGAACGCGTCAGCAAGCTACCCGGCCCTTTTTTCTGCAATCACCAGATTGTGGTGGATACCAGTGCTCCGTCAGCGGTGCGTTTTCGGACTTGCCGCGTCTGGATCAGCCCCTCTTCACTGCGACGGCATCAACGACAGCGACATCAATTCCTGCAGCCAATTTAAACTGTCCGAAGACCGACCGTTTCTTCAGTGGGCACGGAAGCAGCAACAACGACAGCATGGCTCACATGCCCTGCTCTTGCATTTCGCAGGCATTCCTGGCGCTCCTCTTGCTGTGGTCATCGCCCTGCACGAACGCGTCAGCAAGCTACCCGGCCCTTTTTCTGCAATCACCAGATTGTGGTGGATACCAGTGCTCCGTCAGCGGTGCGTTTTCGGACTTGCCGCGTCTGGATCAGCCCCTCTTCACTGCGACGGCATCAACGACAGCGACATCAATTCCTGCAGCCAATTTAAACTGTCCGAAGACCGACCGTTTCTTCAGTGGGCACGGAAGCAGCAACAACGACAGCATGGCTCACATGCCCTGCTCTTGCATTTCGCAGGCATTCCTGGCGCTCCTCTTGCTGTGGTCATCGCCCTGCACGAACGCGTCAGCAAGCTACCCGGCCCTTTTTCTGCAATCACCAGATTGTGGTGGATACCAGTGCTCCGTCAGCGGTGCGTTTTCGGACTTGCCGCGTCTGGATCAGCCCCTCTTCACTGCGACGGCATCAACGACAGCGACATCAATTCCTGCAGCCAATTTAAACTGTCCGAAGACCGACCGTTTCTTCAGTGGGCACGGAAGCAGCAACAACGACAGCATGGCTCACATGCCCTGCTCTTGCATTTCGCAGGCATTCCTGGCGCTCCTCTTGCTGTGGTCATCGCCCTGCACGAACGCGTCAGCAAGCTACCCGGCCCTTTTTCTGCAATCACCAGATTGTGGTGGATACCAGTGCTCCGTCAGCGGTGCGTTTTCGGACTTGCCGCGTCTGGATCAGCCCCTCTTCACTGCGACGGCATCAACGACAGCGACATCAATTCCTGCAGCCAATTTAAACTGTCCGAAGACCGACCGTTTCTTCAGTGGGCACGGAAGCAGCAACAACGACAGCATGGCTCACATGCCCTGCTCTTGCATTTCGCAGGCATTCCTGGCGCTCCTCTTGCTGTGGTCATCGCCCTGCACGAACGCGTCAGCAAGCTACCCGGCCCTTTTTCTGCAATCACCAGATTGTGGTGGATACCAGTGCTCCGTCAGCGGTGCGTTTTCGGACTTGCCGCGTCTGGATCAGCCCCTCTTCACTGCGACGGCATCAACGACAGCGACATCAATTCCTGCAGCCAATTTAAACTGTCCGAAGACCGACCGTTTCTTCAGTGGGCACGGAAGCAGCAACAACGACAGCATGGCTCACATGCCCTGCTCTTGCATTTCGCAGGCATTCCTGGCGCTCCTCTTGCTGTGGTCATCGCCCTGCACGAACGCGTCAGCAAGCTACCCGGCCCTTTTTCTGCAATCACCAGATTGTGGTGGATACCAGTGCTCCGTCAGCGGTGCGTTTTCGGACTTGCCGCGTCTGGATCAGCCCCTCTTCACTGCGACGGCATCAACGACAGCGACATCAATTCCTGCAGCCAATTTAAACTGTCCGAAGACCGACCGTTTCTTCAGTGGGCACGGAAGCAGCAACAACGACAGCATGGCTCACATGCCCTGCTCTTGCATTTCGCAGGCATTCCTGGCGCTCCTCTTGCTGTGGTCATCGCCCTGCACGAACGCGTCAGCAAGCTACCCGGCCCTTTTTCTGCAATCACCAGATTGTGGTGGATACCAGTGCTCCGTCAGCGGTGCGTTTTCGGACTTGCCGCGTCTGGATCAGCCCCTCTTCACTGCGACGGCATCAACGACAGCGACATCAATTCCTGCAGCCAATTTAAACTGTCCGAAGACCGACCGTTTCTTCAGTGGGCACGGAAGCAGCAACAACGACAGCATGGCTCACATGCCCTGCTCTTGCATTTCGCAGGCATTCCTGGCGCTCCTCTTGCTGTGGTCATCGCCCTGCACGAACGCGTCAGCAAGCTACCCGGCCCTTTTTCTGCAATCACCAGATTGTGGTGGATACCAGTGCTCCGTCAGCGGTGCGTTTTCGGACTTGCCGCGTCTGGATCAGCCCCTCTTCACTGCGACGGCATCAACGACAGCGACATCAATTCCTGCAGCCAATTTAAACTGTCCGAAGACCGACCGTTTCTTCAGTGGGCACGGAAGCAGCAACAACGACAGCATGGCTCACATGCCCTGCTCTTGCATTTCGCAGGCATTCCTGGCGCTCCTCTTGCTGTGGTCATCGCCCTGCACGAACGCGTCAGCAAGCTACCCGGCCCTTTTTCTGCAATCACCAGATTGTGGTGGATACCAGTGCTCCGTCAGCGGTGCGTTTTCGGACTTGCCGCGTCTGGATCAGCCCCTCTTCACTGCGACGGCATCAACGACAGCGACATCAATTCCTGCAGCCAATTTAAACTGTCCGAAGACCGACCGTTTCTTCAGTGGGCACGGAAGCAGCAACAACGACAGCATGGCTCACATGCCCTGCTCTTGCATTTCGCAGGCATTCCTGGCGCTCCTCTTGCTGTGGTCATCGCCCTGCACGAACGCGTCAGCAAGCTACCCGGCCCTTTTTCTGCAATCACCAGATTGTGGTGGATACCAGTGCTCCGTCAGCGGTGCGTTTTCGGACTTGCCGCGTCTGGATCAGCCCCTCTTCACTGCGACGGCATCAACGACAGCGACATCAATTCCTGCAGCCAATTTAAACTGTCCGAAGACCGACCGTTTCTTCAGTGGGCACGGAAGCAGCAACAACGACAGCATGGCTCACATGCCCTGCTCTTGCATTTCGCAGGTTTGTAAATGCTTTCCACTCTACGCTAAAAAAACGACAACCGTTTTTTATTTCTGCTTCCGTGCCCACGGGTCATGTGTGAAACTCTTGGCGAATGTTACTCAATGATGTTATTGTTACTGTGCTCTGGGGACGTAGAGATGAACCCGGGACCCGTTACCCGTTCTGAGGTTTTGCTTGAGTTAGATTCGTTGCCTGATGAGCCCTCAGAACAAATGGCTGTTCTTTTTCACCTTCTGAAAGACCTTCAAGCGCGGTCAGTGCAATCTGCAAGGAGTCAAGCTGAGTTGGTTGCGGACTTAAAGTCAATTAAGGCTGGCCAAAAAAATATTGAAACCAAAATTGGCTGCATTCAGAAACGACTAGATGCCGTTGAAGAAAAAACTAACGCCCTTGACGATTTTGGGCAAAATATGTCCAGCTTCCAAAGTTCAGTGGAGACCATGACCACTCAGCAGAACCTTTTGCAATCACGCCTCGATGAGCTGGAGGACCAATCACGGCGTGACAACCTGCTTTTTTGGGGTATTCCTGATTCTCGTGAGTCATGGGAACAGTCCGAGGCGAAGATAAAAAGCGTTTTAACAGGCCTATTTGACGTCCTACCTGACAATGTAATCGAACGGGCTCATCGTCTCGGTACCCACTCGCCGAGTAAATGCCGTCCTATCATAGTCAAATTTTCAAGTTTTAAAATAAAGGAGAATGTACTTTCCGCGCGTACAAAATTGAAAGCAACAAACGTAACGGTCAGTGAAGACTTCTCGCCCGCCACGCGTCACGCGCGTAAGAAGCTAATCGCGTTTGCGAAAAACCAACCGGGCGCACCCACCTTCCAGCTGCGTTACAACAAAGTTATCATCAACAACAAGCATTACGTCTACCATCCGCTGAGTGATAGCGTAATCGAGCATGCGCCACTACTGACACAAGTGAACCGTCATCCAAGCACCGTGGCACGCGCAACCACGTAGGGAAACGCGAGGGGCAGTGGACAAAACTTAGCGTCTGTATCATTTCTTTTTTCTAACGTTCGCAGCATTGTTAACAAGCACGATTCCTTAACCTCTGCCATAGACACTTGCAATGCTGACGTAATAGTTCTAACCGAGACGTGGCTGCACTCGTATGTTCGGGATTGTGAAATTTTTTCGAGCGCTAATAATTTTTCCATTTATCGTTGCGACCGCACCTTTCGTCAGGGCGGTGGCGTCCTTCTGGCCATTTCCAAAGACTTCCCATCGCAATGCATTCATATTTCCAGTAACCTTGAAATTGTGTGGGCTCTCATTGAGCTAACTCATCAAAAAATAATTGTTGGTGCGTGTTATCGTCCCCCCACTTATTCCTCCACATTTGTGAATGAGCTTCACGACGCAACAAACATTGTTTCATCGCGCTTTCCCACGTTGCCTTTATTTTTGCTTGGCGATTTTAACATCCCGAACATAACATGGAACAGTGAACCACCCCTGATGCACCCTGTCTCCTCTCTAGCGAAGGAGTTTTTAGACTTTTGCTCTGTTTTTTCATTTACACAAGTTGTCAAGCAGCCTACGAGAATCACCCAGTCGGCAGCTAACACCCTTGACCTCGTATTGTCCTCTAGATCTGATTTCATTTCGGACATTACTTATTTGCCTGGTTTAAGCGACCATGCCCTCCTTTCATTTCACGTTAACCTGTCGAGACCTTTAGCTCCTAAAAAGTCGAAAACTTTTCGAAACTATAAAAAAGCTAATTTTGAAGCTATCAATAATGAACTATCAGCTTTCCTTGACATATTTTTGGAGGATTTCAATTTTCGTAGCGTACAAGCTAACTGGAATCTATATTTGGCGAAAGTTCACGAGCTAACCAATAAATACATCCCTACTTATACTGTTCGTCATAATCGTAACGCACCATGGTACAATCTTCACATCAAGCGTTTGTCAAACAAAAAAAACGTCTTTTTAAATCAGCCAAGCGATCTTCAAATAATGACCGCTGGATACCTTACAAACAGGCTGCCGACGAATATGTCTCAGCAGTAAAAAAAGCCAAGGAAGAATTTCAACAGCAAACGTTACCTTTAATGCTAACAACCGACACTAAAAAGTTCTGGCGCGTTATAAATCCGAAAGATGATAATAAAATAATCCTCATCGACGATACTGATAATGTAATCCCATCTAACCTGTGCGCGTCCACTCTTAATGAATGTTTTATACGCAACTTTTCAGAATCTGCGGATCCCTCTCTACCCTTCGTTCATTCGTACGATTACGCAGTAATGTTTCCCATATTGATTGAGCCAGCTGGGGTAGAACACCTACTTAGATCATTAAAGCCTTCTTCTGCCCCTGGTTGTGATCTAGTCAATCCAAAATTCTTAAAAAGCACAAGTGTTTATTCCTCTATCATACTAACAAAGATCTTTCAGCAGTCACTCGACAATGGTTTTCTACCCGCGGAATGGAAAGTCGGGAAGGTGATTCCACTCCACAAATCAGGTAACAAGACCTCTGCACTCAACTACCGACCCATATCACTCACCAGTATCCCCTGTAAAATTCTTGAACATATTCTGTTTTCCAATCTTGCTAACTTTCTCGAATCGAATTCATTTTTTACATTCGCGCAACATGGTTTTCGAAAAACTTACTCCTGTGAAACACAACTGGTGTCCTTCATGCATAAAATGAATATCATCCTCGACCACTCATCATCAGCAGATTGCATATTTTTAGATTTTTCCAAAGCATTCGATAAGGTCTGTCATAAGCTGCTGCTCTATAAACTGCGTCAACTAAACCTTGATCACAAACTTCTCACGTGGCTTGAATTCTTTCTTATTAACCGTTCACAATTTGTTTCAGCTAACGATCTAACATCCGAGCCGCGCAGTGTCCACTCTGGTGTACCGCAAGGCTCGGTGCTTGGTCCTCTTCTTTTTCTAATTTACATTAATGATCTCGCGTCAACTGTTTCCTCCCACATTCACTTGTTTGCTGATGACTGCGTACTTTTTCGTGAAATAACTTGCGATAATGACATAATCTGCCTTCAATCTGACCTTAACGCTATCTCTGTCTGGTGCGAAGCATGGCGCATGGAATTAAATATTAACAAGTGTAAACTAATGCATGTGTCCAGAAAACCTTGCCAATTGCCAAAATACTGCCTTAATAACATACCCCTCGACCCTGTATCCTCTTACAAGTATCTTGGCATTCATATTTCACATGATCTGACTTGGACCGCCCATACCACATACGTGATTAATAATGCTAACCGGATGTTGGGATACCTTCGACGTAATTTTGCCCGAGCATCTTCGTCATTAAAACTACTGCTTTACACCACGCTAATTCGCTCTAAATTGGAATACGCCGCGTCAGTTTGGGATCCCAGCCAAGAAAACCTAATAAACTCACTCGAAATGGTCCAAAATAATTCTGTTCGTTTTATACTTTCTAACTATAACCGAACCGCGAGCATAAGTTCAATGAAGTCTAGCCTCAGCCTGCCATCTCTCGCATCTCGCCGTAAAGCTTTTCGTCTCAGTCTCTTTCATAAATTGTTTTACCATTCACATCTGCACGACGAACTTATTTTACCTCCTCAGTACATCTCACCTCGGTTTGATCATGCTAATAAGGTTGGAATTCCATCAGCCAGAACTAACGCTTTCTTTCAGTCATTTCTGCCACGCACATCTGACGAGTGGAATCGCCTTCCTGCTTCAATAGCCACTATCGAAGACTCCCATCACTTCAAGAGCGCCTTAGCTAACATTGTATGATTATATGCCATTTTTTGTTTATTTGTATTACCATTTTTGCTGTACTCTGTTTGTTTAATTTCTTCTTGATTGTTACCACTCCCCTCTCTAATGCCTTTGGCCCTGAGGGTATACTAAATAAATA
>JAZHYW010024591.1:0-39511 GCA_037355805.1 Ixodes ricinus | reverse complement strand
GTCGTCATTCTCATTTTCTGCGTCCTGATCGGAATGACTGGACGGCAGCATCCTACAAAGACGTTATCGAGGAAGCATTTCTCCTGCATTGGAGTTAAACAAAACAACCGAAAAAGGTTGCTGTCGTGATTTTCCATCACGGCAATATTCTTCGACTTTTCGGCCAAGGTGTCTTCAAATATTTTGCTTTGTGAAAACAATTTTGAACTAGTTCCCACTCTTCCTACTTCCTTGAGATTTCGCCCAGGCGTTCTTGTTTGTTTTCAACCGCGAAGGACCTCTCATTGGTCGAGTGTTTCAGCGCGCTCCGCTGTTGCCTCGGCGGTATCTCAGTGGCCTCGACATACTCAGTAGGCTTCGCAGCGTCCATGCCGTCGTAGCGTCCACGTTGCAAATATATTGATGAAACTACACGGTGGCCATGTACCGAGTTGAAGAAGCTTCTCTTTGGTTGGGTATTCTTTGTGCGTAAATTAAGAGAACTGTGAGTTGAAGGCACTTCGCATATTATACACTTATTGTTGTCGAACCTGGCAAAATCACGTCTTTACATGCGACCTTCATCACCAGGGTGAGATCGGTAGCTGAGCGAGTAATAGCACGGAATACGTGAAGAGATAGCCTGGTTGCGGACCCCGGGGATCGAGCCAGTTTTTAGAGCGCAGCTGTTAGGCGTCCGTTTCCGGCTTGAGCGGCGTCGGCGTCGCCGTCGGCGTCGGCATGTCGCGCGGTTATTATGGGACATTTCCATGATACAACGCGCGCGGAAGAGAGCGCAGGGAGAAGGAGGGAGAGGAGGACGAGGGTTAGGGGAGGGGAACTGGGAGGAACAGGGGAGGAGGAGGGAGATGAGGAGGGGAAGAGAAGGGAACAGGGGAGAAGGAGAGAGGGGGAGGGGAGAGGGGGGAAAGAGCTTGAAGGATGAGGAGAAGGAAATGAAGGAGGAGGAGGAGGAGGAGGGACGAGGAGAGATGGGGGGGAGGAGGAGTAGCAGGAGGTGAGGAGGAGGAAGGAGGTATACCCTCCTTCAGTACCTTTCCTCCTCCACCTCAAGAGTTGGAGCTCTAATTCGAGTAGAGTGTATTAAACGTCTTTCATTTTTTATCTTAGTTAATAGCCTCCTGTCGTACTCTTTAGCAGTCGCATCGCACTAGAAAACTGACTTTATATGAAACGAACCACATTTTGAAGCAGACTGCAAGCAGTCTAAATTTGACTTCCGGTAATGTATTCCTATGGGAAAACGCAATTGCGTTTTCTCTTCGCGCACGATTATGAGAGCAAATATTGCATAGTGTTGTGACAGTATAAAAGTTGGGAACGTTTTACAATCGGATGTACGAAAATATGTGTCAGATAGAGCGTTTTCTTTTTTAGAATTGATGGCGTCGAACACTGCGTTAAAATAGCTAAAATACATGTTGACGTTGCAGACTGCTATTATAGGGCACGCATTTACGCATATAGTCAATGCTATGAAGCGTACAGATTGAATCAGCTTGACAAAACACCAAAAGGATGCTAATATAAGCCAAATTAAACAATCAAAACAGACGACAAGAACCAAGCATGGAGTTATGGAATGAAGAACTCGTACTGGATTAGTAACAAATTGTGCATAAGTAATCATTGATAGCTTGTATTGATAGCTTGTATTCATTGATTGATAGCTTGTATTGACATTTGATAAATTGTTTTGACATATCATGCTGTACAACATAGATCCGGGACTCTATTGTTTCCAATTTAAACGTCGCTCAGTAACCCCAAAAATACTCATTAACTAAATAAATTGCAGCTTTTATGATGTGAACAAAGCAACATAGTACCCGTTACGAGTAAAGAAACTACGCTGATTTCTATTATTCCCTGGCGAAGAAAAAATATCACGTACGTTTTCCCATAGGAATACACAGGAAGGCTGCAAAAGTAGACTGCTTGCTGTCGGCTTCAATTTGCAACCGGAAGTCCCGTAGACACTAGCGCCATCCGCAACATAAGTTTTCGCCGCTGCCGACATTGAAGCTTTCGCGACTGCGATGAACCTAATCAAGTAATGTAATCGAACGTGGCGTTCGACAAAAAAAGACAGCCAAATCCCGTCTCTCTAAATATTGAGCACAAGGAGACGTCATCCGTGTTTGTTATCCTTTCTATTCAACATGAACGCACTTTAAATATTCAAGAATATTTTATCAACGAACTCTGCTGTTTAGTCTTGCAGGTGTTTTTGCAAACCTCGTTTACCGACGCCATTTCAAGTGTATAGAAATCGCTGCTAAGCAATGCGATTGTTTTCTGACTTTCAAATTTGTTTTCTTCTAATATATGGCATTTAAATTAGGGCTCTGTGGTACTTTTAGCTTGAGTTGTTCTGTTAACCATACGCATCTTCAATTATGGTTGGTGGCGTAGATTACTGAAACGGTCATCTTTTTTCCCGCTTACCAGCCCTGGTCTTGCATGCTTTGAGCTGCTTGTCCACCAAGAAAAACGCAAGCCAATACTATACACCGTTCACCCTTAGGCCGCGTTCACACTTGCAAAACGCTCTCCGCAAACCGAATTTACTGGACTTAAAACGACGGAGCCGTCCACATTTGTTGCCACCCGTCGCGTTAACGCAGGTGGCAACAAATCTCTCGCGAGATACCAGAGCAGACTGCCCATGGCTGGGTGGTTAAACGAAAAATATTTTTGCAGACCTCCTCTTGCAGCTAGCGCTAACCCGCAGTGCCAGGAATATGCCTAACATTGTCTCGGCCATACGAGACGGCAATAATAAAATAACGAGCTAAAGGAGACAACGCGTGCGTACGTACCGCTCACGCCAAATTTATTCCAAGGATCTTATTTGTGGGTACTGTTTTCGTTGCTCAGGTGCCTCTTGTTGAACAGGGTTGAATAATTTAGCATTCCTGCCGACACAACGATACCAGCGAGACGGCGCCATTTGCCCAAGCTGAGAATTCCCACAACTCCGGCGGCGATCCCAACAACTAGGGCGACTCAGCCAGGATGTGGTGCCGGCAATCGCATTTCCTACGTGCGCTCCGATTGGCTGCGGTGGCGTGCAAACTTTCTCAGAGCGGGAAACATCGGTCCCGGAACACGGCTCCCGCTATCGAATATTCCGTTTACGCCGCGAGGGGATTCCCCCTCCCGGCGTCAATTCACCGCGGATTCGCCTGCGAATCCGCAAGTTTTCAACGAGCTACTGAAGCTGAGACTAGAAGCACCGCCTTGAGGGCGAGCTTTCTGCCCTTGATAGCACGAAGTGTGAACGCGCAGGCACCCGCAAGCAAGGAGCTGCGAGCCAGCGAGATCGCGCTGAAGGCGGAGCTTTTAGTCTCAGCTTAATTAAGGGAAAACAGTGTATACAACGTGCATAAAAAATTAACTAGAAACAAATTTGGTAGATTAGGGCCCAGTTCAATGCCCATAAATGGCTCCTCGTCGCGCGATAACGTCCGCATGTTTCTTCGCGTTGTCACCGATTGCTTTGTCAAAAGATGCGTGTAAATAAAAATAAAAGGGAGGAAAAATTGTAAATCCTGTTCTCGTTTGCGTTCACGTCACGCACGAATCGAAGGTTCATCGCTGAATCTGCAGCAGAATGCGCTAACGCGTTGGCATGGCATGTTTCGCACAAAGCGCGGTAGCTTGTTTACATTCGGTCTTTGCCGGTCGGGTCACTGGTTTCGTTTTCTCGTCGCTACCAAGTGGAGGACGTAGTTCTCGGAGCACTTACTCACGACGGCGCTCTACATTTTCCACATGATCTATTGCCCGCGCAAACCGATAATCCAACAAAAATTGGAAGATTGCGCTAATCTTGTGCATTTTGTTGAATTTTTTTGAAAATATTTTAACAATAAAATTTACATAGTCAACAAAACATAGCAAGCCCAATGCTGTTTCGATTCCATAAAATAAATTCTGGAGCGTTTCGAAAATTATATTATTTTACTAAATTATCGAAGGCTGCCAATTTTCATGATACTATTAAAAATTCAAACCAAACACACGCCATAAAAAAATTTTAAAAATCGGCGAAAATATTGTTGTCGAAGGTTAAGGACTTTGGGCTAGAAAATCAAGCATCTTCTTTTAAAAATCGGAAATGGTTGCAGCGCGAAGTCTTGGACGTTTATCTATTGAATGACCAAGAATACATCCATGATGTTGTATCGCCAGCTAGGAGGTGTAAAAATTAACAACACTCAAAGGTACTCACCCAAATACCTTTCCGACTTTCCTCTAATCCTTTGTCAGCGATTTCGTGGCACAGATCGTGTGTAGTAGACCTGTGGCGATGTCCTACGCGCCAAGGCCATAGCCAGGCCTACCGGCCACTGGCCGTGCCCTGACGTGCCTCCCAGTGCGAGCGGGCAGCGGCCATACGTAGCGCACGCTACCTGACTCCGGCGCGTGAAGTCAACAGCAAGCACAAGTGCCCGACCGAGCCCAAGGATCAAGTTTATTCCCCCCGTGTGCAGTCGCGCAGACTCCCAGAGGCAGGAGAGACGACAACTCCAGAACCGTTTAAATGCAGCACAGGAGTTAAAAATGCTCTTATCGTCCTTGTCTAAGAACACGCACCCAAAGACAGTTTTATAGCCAATGCTACTGTACTCCGTTTCACGCCAAGTTCGATCGCACTCAAAGCTACGATTTGATGGAACCAATCAAGCACCAAACGTGCCCAGTCCGGCGCTCGTCTTTGTGCATTTGCTTTCTACTACTGACCCAATCACGCACGAAAAAAAGTCTAACATCACGGCGCACTCACCATGCGTAATTGGTGTATTTGGTGATAGCAAATACACAAATAGGACGACCACCGTGATGACGCATTATTAACGCTGCTCGAGCCTCAAAGGGTTAAGGTGAAACGGAGTATTGGTGCGGTTACAAGAATACGACAGTATACGTGTTTTATTAGAAAGGGAAGGCTACGATTGGACAGAACCAAAAGAAAGTTCGGGACTCCGTGGATTCGATTGGTCGATGATTCACTATTATCCTGCATATAGAAACCACGACAATGGATAAAGTAAGCTACGTCAATGGTGTCGAATTAAAAACAGATTCTTTTAGGGCTCTTAGTTGGGAAAACTTGATTTGTAAAAACACATATCTTCTCACACAACAAAACACACTGAGCTGGGCGAAGATTCGTAAAACGTCAGAACCATCCAACCAAGAAACTTTTGACTATTTTTTTTTCAGATTCCAAGTTACACGAACGAAAAAGACAACACTCCAGTCTGGAATCAGAGGTGTATTCAGCAAGCAGGGACCGACGCACGCGATGCTGCATATGATAAAGACAAAACAAGCGCTTACTTGTTAGACTGCTTTTCAGGCCGAGCAGGAAGACTCTGCCAAAAAACTAGTCCTAATGATGCGAATGTAAAGCTTCAAGGTAGATGAGCATCACCTCGTGAATTCGTTAGTATGAAAAATTAGGTGTATGAAATCTGGGTTCCGAAAAGGGCCATTAAAAAAGGATATAGGTCTGTGACTCTCAAACCTACAAACAATAGCAACAACAAGTATTTTCTTAAATAAAAAATAAATAAAAGAACGAGATTCTAGTCCTTCGCACTTCCGGCCCAACCGTACCTCTTGCGTGAACTTGCATTTTATAAGGACATCTCTGTCGTCTTGGTCTTCAACCCTAAGCACTCCACGTGAGGCAAGTATACATCTGACAACCCAATGAGAGGCAGAAAATACTTCTTTATTGGTGTTATTTTCATAAGCAAATGCATGCTTGGCTTTCTGAAGAAGTGGCATACCTCGTTGCCAGCACAACTACATAGCCGAGTCCATTGCAACGGCCTCGATTGCCACGCGGCCATGCTGTAAGAGAAAATGTGTATTATGAATGATTTTTCATCATGAATTCGTTTTCTTTTCGTGCTCTACCATTGTAGCTTTAATATTTTGCTGTGTGAAACTAGTTTACCATCTGGAAATTAGCTTCCTCAGCAATAATGTCCTATTAATAATTTTCTCTTCTGATTCATGCCACCACTGTACCGAAGTAGGGAAGTCAGCCTTTAAAACATATACTTGAAAAATTAAGTAGTGTCGTCACAGTATGAGCACGTACTGATTTCCGTTTGCGGGAAGTTTATCTCCGATATTATTAAGAATTACAGTTCGCCGCAATAGATGGCACCGTCAGTCATCCATGCCCACTCCTCTGGCTCTGCATTGCCGTTGCCATGGGGCGGCCTCAAAATATTGGAAGCTGTCAGGAGAACCTTCGCTTGACACGCTCCACCCGACAGCAGAACTTAGCAGCCTGAAACTTTGTATGGCACAACTGACGTATTGTACATTAGTACTAATGTTGGCGAATGCTGACAGATGCTTATAAGCCGTAAGCAATTTATTTCCGCTGTAAAAGTCTGAAAATTACTGCATTCTTTTTTTTAATTGTTTTGACAAATGCTTTATGGCTTTCCGAGATAGTTTCACTGTAAAGAAACGGTTATTCAAAAGCCCTAATATGATAATGCAAATAAATCAAAGGTGAGCGCGAGTTTGACAGGAATAACGATAATAATCTCCGGAGAAGTGATTATTGTCGTTATTTAAGCCCTAAAACATATTTGAACGTGGTTAAAAAAAATGTTTGTTGTAATATATTGATCAATTTGTTAGCCACGATGTGCTTGTAAACCGCGATGTAAACCACGGTGTAACAATCTGGAACATATACCTTGCGCATATTTGACGCCCAGATTTGCTTCGAAAGTATTGCCATTGACGATGCATAGAACTCGACGATCTCTTCTCATTAGCCGTAAGGTTTTCTCTGCGTCCCCCTCAGGCGTGGAAAAGCAGAGATAGTATTTAGCTATTTCGGGTTTCGCCCAAAGATTTGGAAGCCTCACTTCTTGTTTTCTACATATTTTAAAAATGCGTAATAGATCTCCAATCCCGTCATATAAAATGTCAAAGTTTCTAACGCATGGAATGACTGTATACTGGATCACTTTGCTCCCAGAAATCTCTCCATTCGTCTTTTCGTCCACGCAAAACAAATATATGTTCTTTATTCCCAAAAACGACTCTTGGGTGTCTTTTAAACAAATATAAACGATAGATACTTAAACAAAGCGTTCCATACATTACATGACTTTGGGAATAAAGGCCGCTGCCTATTTCTTGATAAGAAATTCGGCAAAGATGTCAGGAGACACTTGAGTTCCCCAACTGGCTAAATGTACGGTCTAGTGACAGCGCGGTTCATGGACAACAATTTTGCGTTTTGCCCAAAATATTTTGAGTGGTGGGTACTGAGTAGTTTACACAGAAGAGCAAATGACGAGTTTATGAAGCCTTACCGGAACCCGGGCCACCTGAACCACAGATCTGGCGGGAAAATTATCAAGGAAGACTGAAAATAATGCAGAAAAACGTCAAACAAGATGACTAAATCAAAATAGCCTTTTTTCTTTTATTCCACAAGGAAACACTCAGCTCTCTCACACATAAGCTACTAATAGTGCTGATATCTGAGAGATTATAGTGCTTATATCTCTTGGATAAAAGTTCGTATGAACACGGATATCCGAGAGAGATCAGGAAAGCGTCCGCCATTTGCGCCCTGCCCGGTCGCCAAAATGAGAGCAGGGGAACAACAGATAAAAAACAAACAGGATGGATGGATGGATGGATGGGTACGGCTGCACCCTTTGTGGTTGTTCTTGTTACGCAATTCAGGTTGCAGCGTCGTAGGCGGGGAGGGTGACATGACGTACTATTTAATTCTTCGCCGAAACAAAACAATGCTGAATGTTTCGGAAAGCGGACCATCCCGTATCGCCCTGTACACCTTGGTTCGGTGTTTTACCATGTGCTCCCAGAGCCAACTGACCTACTCCACGTTGCCGCTATATGCTCTACAAATACCTTCGGAAACATTCGCCTTGTCTCGTTTTCAGCCAAAAATTAAATAGTACGTCACGTACCCACCTACGACGCTGCAACCTGCCGGCTCGCTGGCTCGCGTAAGTCTCTTGGCGCATCTTCCTTCTCCCCTCCTTCTTTTCCCGCAAAATGCAAAAAGAAAGAAAAGGGTAGTTCTCATCGCAGATTCTGGATGGCGCTTCTGTACTAACAATTTTTTGTACAAAATGTTACTTCTTTACGAATCCCTCCGCTTCTCTCCATCTTTTACAGCGACTGAAGGAAGTAGTGGTTTGGGCGCCAAGGCGCAGGCTTTCCCGCATCTAGAAGGCTACGTTTCGATTAATTACACAAAGTTAACTTTCACTGTTTTTAAGCAGTCATGTACCTCACGTCTTCATAATTTATTATTGTAGACTACAAAAGTATTTACATATTTATATATATGAGTCTTCTAATTATTTTAAAATCTTTCTGATTCACGAATTTGCTTGTCATGCAATAAATTTCTCTCTTTACTTTTGTCAGGTACATCTTATCAACACAACAAGCTCCAAGATATATATCTCGAAACATCTGAACCCCAGCCATCGCTTTAAGGATAAGTGCAGCATTGTAAATTGATGCAGTGAATATTAGAATACCTTTTAACTAAGTATGGAAAATATCACAAATTCACCAAAAAACTGTCTTCGGTTAGCTAAATTCTAGACCAGAAATAATACAGTAATGGTTTGTATTTTCTTAACTTAACAGGGGATATAAATGTATTGACTAAAACTGTAAATGTCGGTAAAAACTAGTGTTGGCTGACTGTTTTGTAGAAACACAAATCGCATATGTTGTTATATAAGACACACTTGCTAAATGCAACTGGTATCTTAGGTGCAGCGACCTTCAATAAAAAGGGATCAATTCGATCAATATTCGCCAGTGTAAAGCCCGCGAACCGGTGAGTTGAGAATGCTGGCAAGCCAACCTTATTCAAACTTTACAACACAGTCTCTCGTGAATTGACTAAAGGCACATTTACACACTTGCAACTGTTTACGACTAGGAGACTAAAAGCAGGATTTGAGCCTCTTTTGAGAGTTTAGAGCTGCTGCGCACATGGGGTAAGCAATCCTAAGGGCTTCACGATCGGTCTTTAGCCCCTCTGGTCGTAACCCGCCACAAGTATGCGTTGAGCATACTTAATTCATTTAAGGCCTACAAATTGGTGTATTTTAGCCCTTTCTCTACCATGGACGATGGGTTCGTCCACACGTTTGCCTACCACCTCACTCGACGACGAGCTGGGCTCGTCCACGTCACTTTCCGCTCCACATACGCAACCATGGACGAACTGAGAGCTATACTCCGCTTCACCTTACGTTGTACCTGGCAAGCGAACGCTGCAGCTGCAGCTCATAAGCGTTGGCAGCTGCACCTTGGTGCACGGGAGCTCGTGCCTGCCGATGCGCTACAGAGCAAGGAGCTCGCGCTTGTAGCCTTCCTGTGCAATACAACATAAGGTGAAACGGAGTATCGCCCAGTTAGTCCTCGGTAGCGTAACGGAGCCCGAAGTAACGTGGATGAGCCCAGCTCGTCGTCAGGGGGAGCGGTACATAACAGTGTGGACGGAACCCAGGTCGTCCGGCGGCAGGGAAAGGGCTAAGAAACATGTAGTACCTAGAACCAGGGTCTCAAACATCGCGGCCCGCGCGCCGCACGCGGTCGCGGGCCGCAGGCCTGACGCTCGGGGAAGCGGCCCGCAGTGCTACTTCCGCGGCTACGAGCCCTCGTTCCCATGCCTCGAACGCTACATGCGCCATAAATAATAGTTTTATATCGTCAATTTATTTCCGCTCAAACGGGAGCTTTGCTTTCACGGATTTTGCACTATAGCGCTTATCGTTTGGACGGAGAGTTGCTTCGTCGAAATATGGCCTTCTTATTCTTTTCCCATGTAAATCAACCTGAATGGTAATAATACCACTACTAAGGCTACAAGTGTGAGCTCTTTGATCAAGGAGGCACCTGTGACCTCGGCTGCACAAACTCTTGCTCAGCATGGAGAAACTGCCAAAAATAAAGCTATGAGCTCGGGCTCCTAGTGTCAAATAATACCTTTAAAATTAAAAAAAAAGTTCTTATAATGTTGCTATAAAAATCGTCAGGAAAGCAGAAACTGCCGTATGAAGAGAAAGTTTTATATGCCTGTTGAGCCTAGTGAATTGCGTGACAGGGAAAGGACGGTTTGCTTGCTCTCGTTTTAATGAAAACTGCCAGTACTGTGGTATGGCGGTGTTTTAATTCTTCTTGTAACAGCAGGTGTGGGCTCAAATTAGTCGTATATGCAAATAAAAGCTAAAGATGGCAAAACGGTGAGCTTACAAAAAGCAGACAGCACAATAATCCGTGCCTAGAGGATCTCTGGGGTGTCGCTGGGACAGTCGGCTGCTTTCCAACGTAAAACACCACTGCTGCTGTGTTTGTTTTTTTTTTGGGGGGGGGGGTAAATGAGCAACATACTGTCCCTCCCTCTCCTCCTCCTCCCCTCCCCCTCCCCCCCCCGTTGGCCCTCGTCCATTTCGGGGGTGGTCTATCTGGCCCCCACCTCGAATGAGTTTGAGACCCCTGACCTAAACAGTCATTTAATCGTTTTCACCAAATTAATTACAGCTTTTATGATAGCCTGGGGCTACAATTTCTACCGCTGAAATATACGTTTCAAAATTTCCTTTTGTTTTAATATTTTAATCGTTTATAAATTATAGTCTATTTTTTAGGCGTGGGCGAATATTCGAAATTTCGAATACGAATCGAATATCATACATTGAATATTCGTATTCGATTCGTAAACTTGGTATTTGGTATTTTTCGAATATTCGTCGAAACACGAATATTCGAAATTAATCGAATATTCGAGAACGTATTCGCAAGCGTAAGTTCCGCTTTCGTTTTCGGTAAGCAAGGCGCATTGACAGCGACATAGCTGCATGGCGGCTTCAACCTAAACTGGTGGCGTAGGTGTCGGTAGCGGTAATCTGTGTTCACTTTCGCGTACGTCCACCCGTGTTATGGCGGATGGAGGTGATTGCGGGGAACCGTCTGCGAAGTGGAGGAACGAACGGGAAATGGCACCAAAACGAAGAGAGAGAAGCGCTATTTAGAAATATTTTGCGAGGGTGACGGCATCGATGGCGCAATGTACAGCATGCCAGTCAACGCTTAAAACGCCCACAGGTACCACAACGACCCTTGTCAACCATCTCACAGCACATCCTGCGTTGTTGAAAGAGTATCGTGGGATTACCGCTGGTACGCCAGGAAAAGATCAACCGACGCTGACGGACTTCGTACTGCCGCACGAAGTCTGTCAGCCAGAAAAGAGGGTGCGAGCGCTAAATAACACGGGGTCCGCCATGGTGGCACTTGATTTACAGCCTTACAGCATTGTGGAAGACCGCGGCTTCAAAGCAAATTCTTACAGAAGCCGTTCCTAACTATCGCCTACCACCCCGCTCTACACGCTCGCGTGTGCTTGTGACACGGATGTATAACGACACCCGAAAGAAGGTGAAAGCAGAGCCCAACAGTGCCTTTGAAGGCGGCACTACCGCTGTTGCCTTCACAAGCGACATGTGGACATCGCGCGCTAACAAAAGTTACGTGAGCTTCACCTGCCATCTTCTCACTCCAAAATTCACGATAAAGCGGTTCACACTGAACACTCGACACATGGCTGCCAGTCACAGTGCTGTGAACAGTCACAAGAGCAAGGCTCAACGCCGTCAGCAGATATTTGGCAAGCATTTGACCACTTAGCCAAAAGTGCAATGGAAAGCAAAGAGCTTTCAGCTTCAGAATGGGAAGTTGTAGCGTATGCGGAGGAGGCACTGCTAAAGAGAGAGAGTGATCCGTGTGAGTGTTGGCGAACTGTCAGGTGCTTAAGATATTCGAGTCTAGCGAAGCTTTGCATCAAATACCTGGCAATACCTGCCACTTCAGTGCCAAGGAGAGAGTTTTTTTTCTTTATTTTTTTCTTCAGTGGCTGGAGGTGTAGTTTTCGCTCGAAGGGAGCGCCTCCAACCTGACCATGTGAAGCAGTTGATTTTTCTGCATGAAAACTTGTGATCTTTCCTACAACTAGAATTTTCGTTTTTGTGTTATATCCTTGTTAACACCAGTGCCTCACTGCTGTTAACGAGAATAAAAACACAAAAACGAAAATCCTGGTTGTAGGGAAGATTACAAATTGTCATGCATAAAAATCAACTGCAGTTCAGAAATCAAAAAATTAAAAATCGAAAGTAAAATCAACTGCAGTTCCGACATGTGAAAATAAAAATGCTGCGAATAAATGCACATGCCTTCGACTATTCGATATTCGATTCGATATTCGAAGCTAACTATTCGTATTCGATTCGTATTCGAAAATATTAATATTCGCACCCCTACTATTTTTATAACTTTAGTGAAGTTCGCAACGTCGCCACAGGAGGCTCCACTGCCCACGTAACAACCGAAGATCGCCGGCGACGTCCCTCTTCGGCGAGTTTTGGCGCCGTGCAGTGGGGGTGGTGGGTGTATCACTGGGGTGCGTGTCAGCCTCACCCCCCCCCCGTTCTTGCCGCTTCGCGGCGAAAGTTTGCGGATGGCACGTTGCAAAATATTAACCCACCTCAGGCCACCCACCCGTACACGCCGCCTCGCGGCGCCCCGCCGGCAGCAGAAGAAAGCCCTAGGCCCCCCTCCCCCCCCCCCCCCCCCGCTGGCACCTCGGTTGCTAGCTGTTGCGTCTCGCGGCCGGCGTGGAGGTGCGCACATTCCACGCCCTCGGAGGCTCCTGCCGCGGGCTTTGGAGACCTGTGTACGCGCACGGGCTGCGGTTCCGTTCTTCGGCCTGCCACGCCGTTCTTGACGCGCAGTCGTCTTGCCATGTCACCGGGCAGTAAACGCACGGTTTCGTCGACCCCTCTATGCACACGTATTTACGACAACAAAGTGGCTCCGTCATTTTCCGCGCATCCCGCGCAGGTCCTTCATGCTCACGCTAAGTGACATGATCTGCTTGCAAAAGGGAGAAGAGAATTTCGGGAATGTTCACCCCGCGTAAAATTGCTGAAAGGCTGCACTCACAACGATTTCTTATACATAACTGCTGCGCGAAAGCTCACGCAATTCTTCGAGGACCAGCGTAACGGCAGCAGTGATTTCGGCCCATTTTTTACTAATCCCACTTAAACTTACCATAAGCTCATGAAAGCAGATTTGTGTTTTTTAAGCGTGACTTAATAACTGAAAATAAAAATCATCCCAAATACTGACAAAAAGATTGTTTTGGGGGGGACAGGGTAAGTATAGAAATGTATACACCACGAAGTCGCACTTACATTCACGGTAGGCCTTGTTCATTTCATCGTAGTGGTTCCAGTCCATCAGAAACACCCGGGTCATCATGACTGAAATTCAAAAATTAAGAGTAAACAAAGGATGTCTAAAAAAGAAATCTAAACTACCCATTTTATTTCTCTGGGCAATAAAAGTGCAGGATTCCCACCACGCGAGAGAAAAAAAAAAGTATTAATTTGTGAACCTAAGCTGCTCTTCCGGCAGTTGTGTTTACTGCGTAATATTTCAACAAAGATTATATTTATTACAGCTCATGGGCAGGTCATATCAACACAAGAGGAGCCACGAGCCAAATGTCTGACTGTCTTGCTGTTGTTCCTGCTAAAAAGCTTGGTCACTCTCATCAATTAAATCTGGCCAAGTCCCTGGCAACTTAAGAAAAAAAGGGCTTGACTTTTTGTGGTCATGCTTATTTTTTATGATTCGTTCTTTGGTGTTTTTATCGGCGAATTCTGTGGCCTGATTGATTCCAAAATGATAATGAGATGCTCGGGGTCCTCCACTACCCTGCGCTCTTCAAGTAGTCACTAACTATTGCGGAGCGCAAGTTCGTCTACGCCTTGGACAGAGGTTCCGATAACGTCGGAACACTGAGCTCTTATTGGCTGATTAAAAAAAAATAGTGGGTAGACTTCAATGCATCTAGCATTGAGTTCTACACACTAGCCTTTCAACCAAAGCCCATCAGAACTCGGTGTCGTTCTGACGTCACCGTAGCTCCTGTGCAAGAAGCGGACGAACTTGCTCTCCGCATAGTCCTTAGTCTAGTTTCACAAGTCTCGCTCAATATTTGAGGCAATCGAGTCTCGCTACAACTGTACATGGGGCGGACGGAGATATTTTATTTACCGATTGAAAGAAATCTGTTGGTGCCCAAAAATCACTGGGGCCCAAAGAAAGGTTATATTTGGGATGAAGGTGTTTATGGTGCACGCACCGTTTCTGCGAGTCATGCCAGCATCCTCCAGTGCCTCGGTCATGAGTGCCATCACCTAAAAGTGTAGACAAATACGCATGAGCAATCTGCATGTTTTATTTCTAGAGCCCGAAAAAGTCATGAGTATAGGTTGTAGAGGCGCGTCTACCTTTGAATTCAACTCTCGCGTTCACGTTGCATATTCTCGGGAATTAGGATGCCGTGAGATTCTGTACCCCCGTCAGATTCATTGTTTCGAACTTTTTGGCAGAGGTGTGGAAGCAAAACTTCGCTCGCAACTAAGTGCCTGCCTTGTCTTTTCTCGTATTTCACGAAGATGGCTCGCGACAACAACCGGCACCATACCTCACCGTCAGGACGGCATGGAGCTCGGGCGCGCCGGAGGTTGGCGTTGCCGAGGACGACAACGGGCCGTGGCCGCGCATCGGAGTCATGGCGGGGTCCGGGCAGCTATGTGGACCGGGCCCCCACAGAGCTGATCATCTCTAGCGTCAATCGTGTGAAATCTGTCGCTTCTCTCATACGTTACGAGGGATGGGCAGGCCTTTCGCCGCACGTGGCTGTATCTCTCGACTCGGCGGGACCAAGACATTGCTGATTTTCTAAAAACATCGAGACAGCATTTATCGGGCTTTCTTTTTATCTTAATTTTCATTTTGTCTTGAATCATAGAGTAAAGTATTAGGTTTCCGAGAGTCGTAGTTTACACATATATTACTTCGAAGTAAGACTTTTCAGCCAGTTTGCACTCCCTAAAAATAATCTTCAATCAAAACGCCCCATTCGTACGTGGATATGGCACGTAGGAAAGCTATTGTGCGTATCAACTATAGATTTCCTTTACCTGTGGCGAAGATATAACTTCGTCGTAAATTTTAAACACAAAAAGGACGCCTCACAAAAATACGTTATGTAAAACGAAACCCCAATTAAAGGGAAGATGGGGAGCTTCTTGAAAAAAATGAGTTAGAAGTGCATTCTACCGGGTGAAACAAGGAGACGGCAGGCTCTTTAAATCGACCGGAAAATTCGGTTTCTTAACCTATCGCGCTACGATTTTGTGCAGCGTTGCCCACAGATGGTGCATTTTTTTCGTAAAATTTGCAAAGAACGAACTTACCTGAGGAAAAAGTAAAGAAAGAAAAAGGCTTAGCTCCTATGGAAACGGAGCGACGCCACCGGTCTTCAAACAACACGGCGCCGTTTCGCACGAGAGACAAGAGATGGCGCAACGAACGCCGAAAACGAACGAGCATACGGCGCCGAGAGCCGGCACTTTAGCAGACGATCCTTTCGACTCAAAAGCGGCTCGCGTTCCGCAGGCGGCGACAGTCGCAGAAACAAAAACAGGCGCGGTAACAACAAGGAACTGCAGTTCCTTGTCTGCTAAACACGACGGCTCTCGGCGTCGTCTGCTCGTTCGTTGGCGGCAGTTGGCGTCGCGACCGCTTGCGCCATCTCTTGTCTCCCGTGCGAAACGGCGCCGTGTTGTTTGCAGACCGGTGGCGTCGCTCCGTTTCCATAGGAGCTAAGCCTTTTTCTTTCTTTACTTTTTCCTCAGGTAAGTTCGTTCTTTGCAAATTTTACAAAAAAATGCACCATCTGTGGGCAACGCTGCACAAACTCGTAGCGCGATAGGTTAAGAAACCGAATTTTCCGGTCGATTTAAAGTGCCTGCCGTCTCCTTGTTGAGTAGTGTATTTTTACCCCGTGAACCCGAATACCCAAACCTTTTGCTGCGCAAGTGGCGTGAAACACGAGAAAACGCGAAAGAAAGTCGCTGTCCGTGACGTCATCGACGGATCTTTTGGCTGCCCAAGGCTAGGGGGCGGGGCTTCAGCCCCTATTTTGAAATTGCTCTTATGGCTCTCCGGCGCGTCGCATTGAAATATAATTTTGATATCTGTTATTCTAAAGGCCAAATGAACGCAATTCAAGCGTTTTTCTCAAATACAGAAGTGCCCCATCTTCCCTTTAACTGGCTGGTTCCCAACTTGTGTTACAAAACAATGTGTCAAGGGGCATTTGATTAGTCATGACTACTCCCGTCCACTGATTTGTGCAATGTGCTATAGTATATTATCTTTACATAAACTCAACGCATATGCTGGTACGGTGCAGTGGCTGGC
The DNA here is from genome assembly GCA_037355805.1 of Ixodes ricinus. Lineage (NCBI taxonomy): Eukaryota > Metazoa > Arthropoda > Arachnida > Ixodida > Ixodidae > Ixodes > Ixodes ricinus. The sequence goes on along the minus strand of JAZHYW010024591.1, from coordinate 23,119 downwards.
TATTATCGTTGCGTTTCACTTAACTCAAATAAATTTTACTATATTCAAGCCTCACTCACGTTTTCTCAAAACAAAATCCCCTATTTTAGCGCGAGTGCCAGTATCAAAATTAGCTTTCAAAAAAATTCCCAAGGAGAGTATACACGAAACAGTCGCTTTCTCCGTAAACGATTTTGGGGCCTAAAAGCCTGACCTGCCAAACTCCAAACGCAAGGAAGAAGTTTATACTAAAATATCGTTGGTAGTCAGCTGTGTGTTCTATCCTGTCCTTTCTTTCCGTGTGTTCTAGTTCATTTCTAAAGTTCAAGCTGAGATTTTACAAGTATGTACCAACAAGCTCAACTCTTAACCGTTGTTCAGTTCCTTTCTAGTTATTTGAGCCCCTCTTTTCTATCTATTCATTTACTGGACCCACAAACTCTTAGTTTTTTAATCGAATAGGTGTATCGTGCTCTACATGGGACTCAAAATGAAGGAGCAAACGCGCAAGGAAGAAGTTTATACTAAAATATCGTTGGTAGTCAGCTGTGTGTTCTATCCTGTCCTTTCTTTCCGTGTGTTCTAGTTCATTTCTAAAGTTCAAGCTGAGATTTTACAAGTATGTACCAACAAGCTCAACTCTTAACCGTTGTCCAATTCTGTTTTAAATTAATTACTAGCTGTCCGTCAACGCGAGTTAAGATCAGATTGCAAAAACAGAACTCGAAATATATTGATGCCCCCCCCCCCCCTCAAAAAAAAAAAAAGAGACATGACGTTGTTGTGCATTATGTTTTCAGATTTATTAGACGACCAGGGATAAATTGCTTGCCTGGCGTGCCTCTTCGAGCATTGTCCTTGCACCTGGCTTCGCAATGCCCGAGAGGTAGGTGCTGTTTCGGGCACGAACAGCTGTGCTGTCGAAGCGAAGCAGGACTCATTATTATCAATTTATGTCCGTGATAAATCCATGCCCCATGAACACCTTCACTCTGCTTTGGATTTGCGTCTATTGAATCAACCACTATGTAGAGCTTTCACAGTCGCATGCCTACAAGGCATGACCTTGGCAAAAAAATTACGGCTCTCCTTTGATCTACCGCGTAAACGCCCTTATAAATACTGCATGAAATATAACGTCACTGATAAAAAGAGTAACTGAATTATGAGAAAAATTAAACATTCAATGAGGCAAACTTGCGCTACCACTAAAATAAACTAAAAAAAGCTACGCCGCAACTTGCCAATGTGACGAAGGGATGACTGCCACGGAGCAGTGCGGTACTTTTCCTTTTACACACGCGGTACTTATGGGAATAAATAAATTAAGAACAGAGCGAAAACGAAGGAAGGACGAGCAGAACTACTCGAACAAAGCGCTGACTGACAGCGTAATTTTACTAGAATTACATCAAAAACACCTCGACGACCAAGATATATCTACAACGTCATCTCTAAACAAGTTTGTTTGAAAATTTCAAATTAAATTTTTTTAAATCTCAATTTAAAAAAAGGCAGATTTACACAAAACAAATCAGATGACACCTAAGCACATGTGAGTTTCCAATACGAAATCATGAATGTCAATTAGACCATTTGCTATATTACCCAAGCATCAAGGAGAATGCAGGGATTGGTGTTACACGCGCCACACGCGCACGCCTTCCCCGTACAAAATATTCGAAGTAAATAACCAAAATGAAGCGTTGACGAACACGCGTGCAAGTTACAATTTGTTTTAGGTTTTTGCTTTAGACAAGTTACTACTGCTGAAACCATTACGTGCGGCGCGTGGAACACCAATCCCTGCATTCTCCTTGATGTTTGGGTAATATAGGGAGTATTCACTGGCAGCCATATCTGTGTGTGGGAATTCTGAGCGCGTGCTGACGGCGAGCTTCCACAGTTTTTTTGCCACGTGCATTCCGCACTATCAAGAGTGCCGGTCTTAGCAGCCTATTGATGTGAGCTCGTTCTGAGCATGCGCTCTAAACAGCACCCACAAATATGGCGTCGAGTGAATACTCCCTATAGCAATAGGTCTATTGGGAGTATTTCACTGGCGGCCATATCCGTGTGCGTGGTTGCTGAGCGCGTGCTGACGGCCAGCTTCCACAGTTCTTTTGCAACGTGCATTCCACACCATCAAGATTGCCGGTCTTAGCAGGCTATTAATGTAAGCTCGTTCTGAGCATGCGCTCTAAACATTGACCTCAAATATGGCGTCCAGTGAATGCCCCCTATAGGTGTATTGAATGCCGCTGAGTGCTGGCGTGGACGGCCACGTTTCGCTACTGCCGAGGTTGCGGCCGCGGACGACCTAGATGCCTCAGGCGCCGCGCTGTTCCTCGGCACAGAGAGGAGAACAGAAGGGGCCGAAGCGCCGGCAGGAGTGCAGTGTTACGCCCAGCAGATTTCCAAGTTTTACTCCGTGTAAATATTGCGCTAATTATTATTTATCCGAAAGTGTATTTTGTAGCATACGTGGTCCATCCAGACAATACAAAAAAATGATTCTAGTTTTTTGTTTTTTTTTACTACCTTTATCTTTATTAGGAATGATGTTTGTATAGGTCAATTTTAACTTACCTGTGTGGATGCGGAGATTGCGGTCCAATGTTCACCACCAGACGCGATGAGCACACCTTTGACATCAGGACGACTCCAGAAAGCTGGCACGAAGAGGTAAAAAGATTTCAGGCATGCTGAAAATCTCTCTGGTGGATCGCACCTAACAGGCGTAACTAAGGTAACAAGAATATGTTCATATTGCCTCCGGCATTGAGTGGTGGTTCACTTGGGTGAACCACAAGAGAGGATCGGATGGCCGAAACTGTTGGAAGCCGAAGGCAAATAGCCGGGAAATATTCGTGCGTTCGTCCGATAGCCATATCAGTGAGGACGTTCTGGAATGCGCACGTAACAGGGTCACCAAATATGTAGGAACCAAAGACTTAGCACTACATATTTATGTATATTATTTACAAGGTTCAACAGGATCCCTGATGAGACTCATTGTAAGAATCGTTGAGCGTGCTCTGCCGCCGCGCTTGTGAATCAGAGTCCTTTTCGTCGTCTTCGTTTTCACTCAAGTGGGCGAGCAATCCGTCCTTGCCCACAGATGCATAGATCACGTGACGTAATTTTATCCGCTAAATTTAGCGGGGAACTTGTATTTCTCTGTTGGACCCGAGACGTCAGGTCGTGGGGCATAAAGTTTCCCGACCAAATTTAGCGGGAAACTGAATGGTGTATAGACCACGTGACACCCATTTTTCCCCTAAATGTAGCGGGAAAACTGAATTCATGCATAGGTGACATGACGTAAATTGCTTCGCTAAATTTAGCGGTGAACCTGTATCTGCCTGCAGGCCCCTGACGTCAGGTCACGTGACATCAATTTTCTCGCCAAATTTAGAGCGGAAACTGGGTTGGTGCATAGGTCACGTGACGTACATTTTACCGCTAAATTTAGCGGGGAGTCTGAATTTTTCTGTAGGGTCCCGTGACGTCAGATCACTTGTTATCGATTTTCCCGTCAAGTTTAGCGGGGAAACTGAAGTGGTGCATAAGCCACGAAACGCCCATTTTTCCGCTAAATTTCGCGGGGAAAATGAATTGGTGCATAGGCCACATTACGTGAATTTTTCCGCTAAATTTAGTGGGGAACCTTAAGTTGTCTTCCGGTCCCGTTGATGTCAAGCCACGTGACATCAATTTTCCCGCCAACATTAGCGGGAAGAGTTAAAGGGCCCATGAAACGATTTTAACATCGAGAGAACGTGCACCTTATTACCCTTTTTTGTTTACTTTAGCACAAGGACCATAAAACACGACCACTTCTCTCGAAATGTCGCGAATGCGCTGCGTAACCGCAAAAACAAAAAGGAACTATTTCTTGACTTGACTTCACGTACGGCGGCCATAGGAACTAACTTTGTGACGTCACGGCGGGTGCGGTTATTGAGATCGCTTTTGAACAAGTATATTCTCAGTTTAATGGTAACGTTTAGAAATGATTTCGTTCCAACATAAACAAATGAATCGAAAGTTTTATATTCTTGTTCAGTACACGAAGTTTTCGCAGCGCCATCTATCCGGAGTAAGTCAAAGCATCCCCTCCCCGCTGCTCCGCTGCCTAGCAACGTTGGCTGGCTGCTACCGGACGAGCGGTGTGATCAACGCGATATAAAAACCACGTTTCGGCAGCTGCGTGGTTCGTTTTCTTTCTCGTGCGCCTGGTTCGCCTGCCTGCAACTATTAGCGGCGAGATGTTTCGGTGGCGCCCTCGTTCGGTTACCTTTCGTGACGTCATTACCTTGCGAACAACAAGTTCCATGGTGTTTGTAATAGGCATGATGGAAGCCTGAAATCATAGCGATCTCAAAGCAACACTCCCGACACCGTCAAAATTGAAGTTCTTGCATTCCTCTTATTTCCGTCGTTGAGACATCCTTTCCTGACGTCATAGCCAGCATTCGGCCAATTGTGGTGGGCCGACCACAGCGACGCTTTCGATCGCTCACGTCGCCAATAGACCTTTCCAAAAAAGAGCGTGTGGCCGGTGCCATTTTGAGCGTTCGTACGCATGGCGCGTGCTGCGCTCGCTTTCCGAAGCGACGAGCAGGCACGCGCTGGGCTGTGAAGATCACACGCTGGACTGTGATTTTGTAAACGTTGGAGAGGTCTATACTCCGTTTCACCTGGTGTTGTACCGCAGCGAAGGCTGGAAGCGCGAGCCCATACCGTTGGCAGCTGCCCTTGGTGCACGAGAGCTTGTGCCGCCGAGGCTGTGCCATAGACAGTGGAAGAAATACATTTAGGTGGTGACTCTGGCCGCTCTTCCCGCGAGGAGCGAGCGACCAGATCGTGTTCGGAGCTAGCATCGAACCAGGAGTATACTCTGTTTCACCTTATGATGTACCGCAGGAAAGGCTACAAGCGCGAGCTCCTTGCTCTGGGGCACATCTCGGCGGCACAAGCTCTCGTGACTTAAGAGCGGCTGCCAACGCTATGAGCTCGCGCTTCTAGCCTTCGCTGCGGTACAACATAAGGTGAAACGAAGTATAGTTACTTCCGCGCCGCCGCGGAGGGCGCTGAGGTGTGAGCACCGTGGGTATGAGGTCTCTCCTCGGCGGCCACGGTTTCGGGGGCGTAGCTTGCTCGCCTTTTTCGCGGTGTGGTGGTGGTGTGCGGCCAGTGGCTGGACTCATGTTTTGCTTTGGTGCTGTGTCGATCAAAGGTGCCACCATCGTGCACGAAGGTGAGCCTTAACCCGAAGAAGAAGTTATGCTATAAGGATGGGAAAGACGTGCTTCGTTCCCAACTGCAATTCGGGGTACCGGAACTGTGCAGAGCGAGTGTCCTTGTTGAAAGCTCCATCGAATGACGCTCGCCTGGAGCAGTGGCGTCGTGCAATCCCGAGGGCCGATCGCAAGTTACTACCTAGTCTCCTCATCTCGTTGACCAAGTGAAGACCAAGCTTCACAGTCTAATTTCTGTCGAAGACTGGGAATGCGAAGATGTCCTGACAGAAAAGGCTGAAGAAACCAAGGCTGTGGACTGCATACTATATTGTGTAACTGGGTTTTTGAGTGTGAAAATGAAAAAAGCTACACGCTGCCCTGCATGCCGATCCGCTTTCAGCATCGACAAAAACACTTCTGCTGAAGCAGCACTGACAAACGTGAAGAACAGAGGAGGCCTTATACACCCCAACAAGAACCTTTTCCAGCTACTGAAGAAAGCGGAACAGTTCTTCGTGGAAAATAAAAGCCACCAGACTGTCTACTGGGACACAATCGACAGTGTTCTTGACACATGCACAATAACGTTTCCATGCGCTGAACACAAAGAAGAAACAGTTGCCCAGTTGCTCCACTACTACTTCAGCATGCGAATGCGACAACACTGGCAGCATATTACCATGAGTATGAACAAACAAGCTCAAGAAAAGAAGAAATCAGCAAAGCAGCGCTCGTCTTAGTTTAAGAGCATGGGCGAGAAACACAGGATGTAGGAGATTGCGTTCTTTGGTAGTATGCAGTGAATTCAGCTTTTGTGTACATTTTAAAGGGAAAATATTTGTCAGGTATTTTTTTACAGATGAAAAGTGATTTATGTCCTATAACCGCTACTATTGTTTGACTTTCAGTCACTGTGTCATCATGTCAGTCAGTATGTCATCATACTGTGTCATCATTTCAGTCACTATGTCATCATAAATATAATTTTTTTCTGCTCACAAGGTTTGTATGTTCCACAGTACAAGTTGACATTGTATGTATAAACCATTTGTAATGCTATAACCTTTATGCGCATGTAAAGAATTATTTTGGCCCCACTATGTAACATTATTAGAATTTATTTTTTTCAATAAGAAGGCAGGAGCAGGGTGGAAAAAATCACCCGACCTCCTATAAAGCCACGCAATGTGTGTAAACAATTTACGGAACTGTTACCAAACATGCTGTTTGACAAAACATGCGAGCACGACCCAGCTGTTTACTCTAAATTACTCTAAATTATTGAAGGCCCAGTAGATTATGCCGGGAAGTTTTATATTTATACGAGTATTTTTGTCACGTTAAGTTATCATCGGAATGTTCTCGTTTAAAAAAACAGGAACCGCACGGGGGAAAAGGCAATCAGTGCCAGTGCGCCAACATAAATCCATCATTTCAGTACACAGTACACAGGGACCGAGTAAAGAATGCATAATTTCCTTCACAAGCCCTCTATACAAGCCTTCACAAGCCCCTCTAAACTTGGGCGCCATCTATCCCCGTGCGCGTGAAGCGCGCTCGCGCGCCGAACATAATGTGGTCGCCGCGTGAGACAGAGAGTCATCACCTAAATGTATTTCTTCCACCGTGGCCATAGAGCAAGGAGCTCGCGCTTGTAGCCTTTCCTGCGGTACAACACAAGGTGAAACAAAGTATACGAAGTATTCACTGGCGGCCATAGCTGTGTGCGCGACTGCTAAGCGCGTGCTGATGGCTAGTTTCCAGGGTTCTTTTGCAACGTGCATTCCACACCGTCAAAATGGCCGGTCTTAGCAGCCTATTAATGGGGAGAGAGGGAGAGCCTGCTCTCGCTCTAGCAACGTCCACAGTGCTAAGGAGAGGACAAGACCGGAAGCCGCGTACCCCGCGGCGCGTCATGCGCACGTGACCCGGGAAACATTGTATGAGTTGAGGGGCATCCCTTGTCACAGAAAACGGCTGTTCCAGAAACCGACAGGGGTTGTGCTGACGTCTGCGAAAGAATTATGGCCAGGGAGTAAACGACCCCTTCGGCGGATGAGCTCGCGGCCTGGCGCGCGTCAGGTTACGCCTCTCTCTGCAGGCCCTGGTTTACGAGGCGAGCTGGCGGCTCGCTGTTGGGGTGTGTTTTTCGTCAGCGCTCCAATTGCCTGGTGCGGGGCCAGTGAGCCGCGCCCACGGTGTGCCAAGCCACCCGCCGGAACTTCTCCACCTCGGACGGACCGCGCAGGGAGACGCCAGCACCTCTACGCCAGATGAGACTTTTCTTTTGCACTCACCTATCCTCCTATTTTGGTTTACCATTTGGACTCTTTTAAACTTAGTATTTTTCTAGTACTGTCTAGGCAACCCCGAGCATGAAATTGTAACTGGTATACTGTGCGTACCTGTGCTATCCGCCATTTGGTGTCTACGTGATTTTTGCATATTATATAGCGCCTAATTATCAACAATACCCCTGTCAAATTAAACTTCATTTATATATCCGACTCACGCCTCCGTCTCTCTTCATTGGTAAGGCTCTCCACCAGAGCGTGGCCCTATCGCTCGGTCAGCGGTCCCTTTCTTTCACATCGTCACTCGGGAGGCCTACCGCCTTCCTGTGACATCCCTAAACGCCATCTTATTTGGCCGGAAGTCTGAAAAATCGTTTCATGGGTCCTTTAATTGCTACATAGGTCACATGACGTCAATTATTCTGCTAAATTTAGCGGGGAACCATAATTCGTTTACGGTCACGCCGTCACGATACCCGGAGGCACGGGCCCACAACACCGACGGCTGCAAAACGCCGGATTCGTCAATCGTCGGGATCCCTCTCTAGATCGCGGTAACTGGCATGCTAATCTCTTGGGCAGATGCGGAAAGAGAAGTATAATGGGAACTTTTTATACTACTTAGCCTGACTCGGGGTCTAAACATTATGTCAATTGAATTGGAAAAAATATTCTCATCCTTCGTGGGCCTCATCTTGAAGCGATGCTGAAGCGAACATTTGGAGCTCACAAAACAAGGCTGTAGCGATAGTCAGGACGCTACGAACCCAAAAACATCACTCATACTGCGATATCTCTAACGGATGGCCGCACTATCAAGAAAAAGTAAAAAGTGCGCGATTGAACACGGCCGACGAGGCCGACGAGACATCTGTGACGTGGCGATTCTCATTTCTTATCCTCTTTGCTTCGTCCTCTCGAGCAGGAGAACCGAAGCGAGGAGGAGAGACACGAGTCCGCTTCCCATCGTTCTCAATTGTTCGAAGAGAATCGTGACGTCACATTCCTCGCTTTATCGCGCCCTTCGTTTACAAAAAATACGGCCGTCCGTTTAAGATTTCGATGTATGAGTGATGTTTTGAAGTTCGTAGCGTCCCGTTCAACGCTTCTGCGCGCCTTATTGTGAGAAATGCAAATTTCGGTTCAGCATCCCTTTAAAGTTAAAACTCAAGTAAATGAAGAGTTCTTGATCGAAAGGTTCCACAAAACGCAGCTGAAATGAACACGTCTGAGTGAAAATTGTAACTTACCAACAACGCGGAGCGCATGAAGGTTACCATGGTTGTCTGTAACAGAAGCCAAAACAATCAACAGACTGACTGCTGCGATTGTCGGTTAGAGCAGAGAGGTGGTGGATACTTTATAGAACCAGCGGGGGTGGCGTTTTTTTTTTAGCTTTTTTTATATATTTCTTTTTGCACTTTTATACTTTTTCCATACCAAACACATGTTCACGTGATAAGTTGTTATATGCTCATAGGTTTGGCTTGTGTCTCCTTATTGCGTCACCCTTTTTATTTGACTGGAACTTTTTTTTTAACTTCCTCATCTAATGCAAATTTGCAGTCAGCACAGGAAAGCGTGGTAGGTGGTTAACCCCACGAACACCCTGCTGCTCCTGCTGCACACGCGATCCAAAATATTATCAATGTAGGGCAAAGTTCGTCAAACCTGCTGATGTTTATTTATGTTTACGTTGTTTCATCAACCTCAGTAACACAATTGAGCTCTGCTGTTTCGCTCATTTTTGCGTTTGTTTTTATGAACGTGGGAAAGCATGTGCAGTATAGCGTTGTTTCCGGCGCAAATATCAGTTCAATGAACCTCCTTTTCCGGGTTTCTGGAGAATAATGTTAAAATTTCTAGAATATAGGGTGGTTTAGAATAAAATTAACGTTTTCCAGAAACAAACTTTCAGCCACGGCGGACATCAGGGATTGCAAAGAAACATACTGATTAGCAGAATAATTGCCTAAAGTTTCAATTTACTTGTTTTTATTTCTCAAATGAGCTTTAAATGAAGTGAATTCATGAGGGTGATCTAGTAAACATAATTAAACAGTGAGAGTTGGCAAATAACAGTTTCGTTAATTATGAACAGAGTACGCTTTATGCGCGAAATACAAGAACGGAAGTAAGCAAAACATAAACAGTAAATGTAACCAATTAAACATTTTATTAATTAAAAAAAAAACATTTCTTAAGGCTGAACTTTATGGGACGAATATGCTGCGAATAACCGACGAATTTTGCCCGGCGGCTTTTGCTCTGCGCGTGGAATCCAACACAGTGCCTGCTACGTCGCGCGCAAAGCGAGCGTGCCGTCGGGTGGCGTTCGCCAGTTATTCGTCACATAATTCGTTCCATTGAGTTCAGCCCTTAGATGTGCCTCGGAAAGATCACTGAATTTATTCCGGTTAGTTTCAAGTACAATTGATTCGGGGACGTAATTCCACTTTAAGGGCAAGGGAAAGCGTGGAATTTAGAATTCATTGGTTCTCACATCATAAAGCAAAAACACCTAAATCAGTCAATTTCAGCACCTGATGCACGCGGCAACCGCACGGGTGCGCTTTATATAGTTACCACTCGTAGAGTGCCTTCATACACACGCGCGGTTTTGCTTGAGTGGTGACATCTCAGCCATTTTTCCGCCCAATCGTTTTTTTATGCATTTTTGTAGTGCGCGCGATCCGTGTCACTCAGCTCGAGCGCATAGCTTTGGCTAATGCATAGACGCCATTTTACCGCCCAAGTCACGCACCGTGCGCGCGAGAGCGTCACGCGCTGGCAAATTCAGGGCAACAATGGATGTCTTCACCCTGAGACAGACAGACATGTAGGCACCCTAACCCCTCGTGCAGCAGCCGTGCAGCAATCGATTTGAAAATGCAGACGATATATATTGTCATTCAAGCTCTCGTATCGTCGGCCTTGCCCCTGTTGCACGGTGTTATCTTCAGTACGCCCTATGCTTCCCACGTGCTTCATGTCGTCCTTAAATTGACTGATTCATGGGTTTTCCACAAAATAACAAAAAAATTCTCATTTGAATTATATCTTTAGTTTAGCTGACTGAAAGGCAATTACTAAATTTAAGGTAAATATTTCGATAATTAGTATGCTTTTGAAATCACTGGCGACCTCCGGGGCTGTCAATGCAAATAGAAACGAGACAATTAAAGTGGACGATTCATCAATCAGAGAGCATGAGAGAGCGCCTGTACATACGTTGTGCGATAGAAGGGCATTTACCCTCGCACTGGGCAGTTTGCCCCTGTCACCCCTCTTCCAGCGTATTCAAATCTTAGGGAGAGAAAGAGAGAAATATTCAAGGCGACTGCTGGAAGCCAGCGAAATAAACAAACTATACACACTAAACATGTTCACAGTTCTATTCGTGTAGAAAGGGTGTCTTTTTGAACGAACACCCTTGCTCCACCCTTGTTTCATCATTTTACACGCTTTTTGAGTATTTATAAGAGTGGCAAAAGTGGAATGACCTTTTACACCCTTCCCTTTCCTACATTTTGCAGGTAGAAAAATCGTGTAAAAGGGTGTACGTCTTCTATTACACCTTTCACGCAGACCGTGTAATAAAGGCATAATGGCGACACTATCGAATACGACCATGATTTCTTATTCATCTTTCTTTATCGTGTTAGCCAAAGTTTGTCACTATCAATCTTAGCTTGATGCGTATGAATTACATTAGTGCTACGCTTACATTTAATAGCATTCATCGGCAAATGCTCATGGTTCAAGGCTCGCAACAATTAATTTTTCAGCATCCAACAAATACTTCACAGAAGCGTCGGCATGGCAAATATGCTGAATCAAACGGCACTCATCAGCGCAAAGCTTTGTTCGTGCACAGCCGCCTCACCCTGTGTCGTCACTGCCGCGGGCGGCTCTCCGACCAGAAGACGGTCTTCACATACTGGACAGCATTTCTGCCCGACAACAGGTATGTCTCCCACGGCAGCTCGCAACATTGCGCCGATATTCGCGTGAAATCGAAAAGATTGTGCTGGTACCATTTTGATCCAGCCAATATTTGTTGAAGTATCGAATGGGTCGCGTCCGCGCCCTCCTGACAGCGTAAAGGCCGCCGTTTTTGCTGAGTGTGGGGAATGTCGTTTGTGAATAGACTACTTCCATAAATCCCTGCATGCAACACGGCGCGCGTTGCACTCTGGGAACTAGTTGGCCAGGGAGGAGAGTGGCATGGTTTCGGTTTCGATCGACACGTCGACAAGAGATCATACACAGAGCGTGGACTATTAACGGCCGTTATCTCATGCTTTCTGGTCCCGAGAGCGTCATTTGTGGTCTCTAATCTAACCTAAATGGCCAGAAATCGAAGCTTTAGCACACGCCCGAGACGTATAGCCTGTCTTAACGCATGCTTGTTGTATTTTTGTGCCTGAGCCTTTCTGTTAGCGTTTCGAGGTATGTGGTCGAGCCAGTGCTGGGAATCTCGACGCTACGAAGCTCGGGGATCTTGCTTGTGTATATATACGAATCAACAAGCTGTAGCAACCAATAAGTAGCCCGCGCCTTTTCAATAGTGTTGATTGATCAGGAAGTTTGTTTCGTGGGTCCATAGACAAAACATAACTTTTTGCAAGTACTGCTTTTCTTAATACGCCTGAGTACGCGAGGTAACACTCGGAGGCCCCATTGAAAAGCTCCATTTGAACACACTTCTCATCTCTTATCGGTACTGCCCTGCAGCACTGCACGAAGTGAAGTCCCCACCCGCTTGCATTCCACCACTATTCAACATCGCGTATGCGCGCTAAGTTATCCGGCAATCATATAGGCACATTCGCACGTACAAACCGTTTTAAGAAGCAAAAGTCGAACACGTGAGTGAAGAATGTCGCACCGTTCGCCGGAAGTGCGCCGGACGGGCATGAACCCCTATGCGGTGCGCCAAACGAACGAAATTATTCAAAGCGCATTTGACGGTTGCTAATGGCCATAATATTTGTTATGTGTTTGCTTTCTTCCTGACTGAGTATGCCGAGATAATTTCAGACACGCCGTTCAGGCAGAGATCTTGGGCGTCAGGAAAAGCTCGTCCAAAAGGGCTTAGCGAAGTAGATAGGGGACGCTTGTTAGAGCCTCCGTCGTAGCTAGCCGATCTCAGCGTTTGCGAAAACTTAATCTTCTATCAGCATAAAATTTGAGTGTGAGATATGTGATGACACGAGGAAGACATCATAGTAACTTATTGCGTTTTCGCTTAAAAGTTCATGCGCCAACGCTGGGCTCAACTTTGATAATCCTGTGAGGATACGGCTTGCTTTTCGCTCAATGAAGTAACAAGAAGCGGATGTTTGGCAAACAAAATACGTGTAGGGCTCAAGGTGACCAAATTTCAGTTGTAGTTCACTGGTACTAGCCGGGATTACTGACATTGAGCTAAGAGATTCACTCGTGGGGTGAGGTGACTAAGCCACGTCTTACTACGTTTGCATACGCACGCACAATATCCGGTGTTTCAGGATCCAAGGAAAGTGCCCCAGTCTTCGTTTTGTATCGCTCGAGAATGAGTATATTGTACATTCGTAAAAAGTGAGATAATCGAAAACGCAAGCAGCGCGTTCGATCGCGGCGTGATAGCATGAGATGAACCTGCACAGTCGAAAACGAAACTGAGTGGCCAACTAGTTCTCAGAGTGCAGTGCGTGGTATTTCACCGCTATGGGGCGCGTCGGTTTTGGAAGAATTGTCTCTTAATCAGGTACTCGGATTTCCTGACCAACTTAAAACACAGAGGTTGAAAAAAAAATAAGCAAACCGGAATCTGGTTACCTTCAGCCCGAGAAGGACAGACAAAGCAAGCAGAGGGAGCCGAGCAGCATCGCCTATCTCACTTCGACCTCGCCTTTTGTTAAGCCTCCCCACTTTCGTTCGTGTCTTCGTGTGGCTGTGAGCGAGTGGGCCAACCGCTCCAAGTAAACCAGAGGGGTGTACCGAAACACCTGACCCCTCTCCGTAGGACAAAAACGCTTGGACGAAAATTTGTTACGTGACTCGCTCTGACGTGCTGATGGGCTCACTGGGGCCGTATATGTATTTGCCATATTCCAAGTTGTGGTGATGGATAGCGGGCCACGTAAGTCCACGGTTTTACGAAATGCCCCCTTCAGTGTTCTGCTTTTTGTACGTTGCAGTCGCGGCCATACCAACTTTTCGGTAATGGCTGCTTTCTCCGTCTGAGTCCATGGAGATATTGTGCTTCGTTTGTTGGACGCGCTTCGGCAAAGAACTGGTCATTGTCAACAGGAAACTTTTCTTGAATGTTGGAGATCTTCTTTCTCGACTCTGTTTTTGCGTTGCCCTGTACTGTCCCCAGTTGGATTATGCATCTATTACGAATTACATGATATTGCTGTTTAATGGTAAGTGCACGGAAAGCATGCTTCTGATAATAGTCCAGCTTTTGTCTCTAGAAAGTTTTAGTATATCGTTCTGATACCTTTGATACACCCGATAACTATAAAATGTATGCAGCAAAAGCGGCGGCAGCGGAGTATCGTGTATCGTTGTCGGAGTCTTCGGAACGATCTACTAACACTATCCTAGTCTCCACGGTCCTTCGTGTTTGATTTATGAATTTCGCTTGTCATGAAAACAGTGCTAATTCTCCTTATCAATTTCCTTCCCGGTCCACTGAGAAATATCACTTTTGTAAATGTGTCAAGAAGGAGCTGTGTGTAATGATAGTGGGTTAACGAACTTCTATGAGAGATTGAAAACAATTCCGTTTGTTCATGTATGCGTGCGAGGCGCGCCATGTGTCCGTGAGAAACCAATACTGCCGATATTGCCGATACAAATCGAGCGCATAGGAGAAGTCCGTCCGATAAAGAACAGGTGCACATGCAACATCTGACCGATACCTGACCGATCCATCGGGTATTAGAAAATCACGCGCCTTTTAGTGGGTGTTAGAAAATAACACCCCTCTTTTAGTGTGGTCGAAAATCACACCCATTATATAGGGTGTTATAAAATCGCACCGTTTTTTTAAATATTACAAAACCACACCCTTTATGTAGGGTGTTAGAAATAGCACCCATGTTATAGGGTGTTTCGTTACACGAATAAGGGTGCTCCTCATAGGACAAGCTATTTACACCAGTAAGAGTGTTACATTTTTAAGTGTGTAGGCGCAGTGCTGCGTGAGGCGGGCGTCAATCTAGATAAAAAAGAGATTGATTTTAGTGGCAAGTTGTCATGATTATAAGGTTCTTCAATGTTCCGGTGTTTTTTATTTTTTTACTTAGGGTGTTTTGCTATGGTTGCTGTGCTATTTTCTCTCTCAGATAATCATCGTCAGTTGTCAGTTAGTGATTGTTCGGTCTATTTCTTCTACTCTGGACTTCGTATTTGCGCGCTATATTTTATTTCCTTCAATACTGTGTTGGCTCCACACCAACTTTTTTTAAGTCTTGGCACATCATAGTTGAGCAGCTTGTAATCGCTTCTTTACTTGCCAGTAAAGAAAAATTGCAGGTAATTACTTGGAGTTTAGCACTCAATGTAACGTCCTCACATGTCCTCATTTAATTGGTGTCGATCAGTGCTTCGATACAGCTGCCACTGTGTTTTCAACAGTTCCCTCGCACTAGTTGCTTGAACTATTTCTCCTCTCATCATTGGGACACCTGGTCTCATATTACGAAGACAGCGGTCAGCATTGCTGTGAAGAACACACGCTGCCGTCTTTATTCTGAAACCGAGCACTATTAGCCCCGAGAAGTTCACGTGGCGCCCCCTTACGGCGAACCGGGCTGACGTCACGGCGAGGAGAGAATTTTTCCCCGACTCGCCCCGCTCGCCCCGTGGGGGCTGTGACGACGCTAGCTGTCGGCGCGCTCGTTTCTATTTAATTTTTTTTTTTTTGCGGGTTTTTCGTAGGATACAAAGCGCAAATATTTATATGTGGCTTTATTGAGGTATGGCCTGTAGCTGCAGGCGAAATTTCAACCAACATTTTAAGCCTGGTTGACAGGCCAGGCAACGCATGAATTACAGCAACATAATTCCAGCGTCTGAAACACTTGCGCCACTGCTTCACCGACCCCTCGCGAAATTGCCTTCTGTCGTGTGGGGACGGGGAGGTTCATCGGCGGAATCGCCTCCGCCGATAGCTTTCGAGATTTGTAACCCAATTAAAGGGACAAGCAGGCTTAAAAAATGTATGGAAGCACGTCTATATCGGCCTAACTCAACGTCTTGTACAGCGGGTAAACAAGGCCCAGCTCCTCGAAGAGCTTGTGGCACACAACGCCAAACCAGAAAACTGGTGCTGGGAAGCGAGCCGATGCGAGATCGCGGAGCGGAGTCCTCCCCCTGACATCACGGTACACCTCAGCCAATCAGGGCGCGGCAACCGCAGCGACGCTTGTGTTCGCTTTAGCGGCTAATACCCCGGTGCAACCGTAGCCGACTGAACCAATCCCGCACAGTGAATGCTGCACGACCCTGCAATTTTTCTTTTGCGTGCTTGGCAGAGGGTAATGCCAAACCCACTAAGAGCACAAGCACGGGGGAACATCGCACCCGCAAAACAGTTATTTAAGTCCACGCAAACAAAATAAAGACACGCTTCCGCAGCGCTGACTAACAACTCTTTTAGAGTTAACTCTTTGGTATATTTACACTTTTCTTCTTCGTCTTCTTTTTTGGTATTATGGACTGGGGCCATGGAAAATAATTGGTTTTTTATTTCTTTTTCCTTCAATGAGCAGCTAAGCCGTAAACCAAGAACTAAAACTGAAATTAATGTAAGGCTGAGTAATATAGTTCTCTTTGTGATAAGGTTTAAGACGGAGTACTAACACATCTATCGTTATTTTTTTCCGATATTCTCTGCCTTTCGATCGTTCCTGAAGCACGGTATAATAAAAATTATTAATAATATTATTATTATTAATATTATAGTGGGCACGGAAGCAGCAGAGTGGGCACGGAAGCAGCAACAACGACAGCATGGCTCACATGCCCTGCTCTTGCATTTCGCAGGCATTCCTGGCGCTCCTCTTGCTGTGGTCATCGCCCTGCACGAACGCGTCAGCAAGCTACCCGGCCCTTTTTCTGCAATCACCAGATTGTGGTGGATACCAGTGCTCCGTCAGCGGTGCGTTTTCGGACTTGCCGCGTCTGGATCAGCCCCTCTTCACTGCGACGGCATCAACGACAGCGACATCAATTCCTGCAGCCAATTTAAACTGTCCGAAGACCGACCGTTTCTTCAGTGGGCACGGAAGCAGCAACAACGACAGCATGGCTCACATGCCCTGCTCTTGCATTTCGCAGGCATTCCTGGCGCTCCTCTTGCTGTGGTCATCGCCCTGCACGAACGCGTCAGCAAGCTACCCGGCCCTTTTTCTGCAATCACCAGATTGTGGTGGATACCAGTGCTCCGTCAGCGGTGCGTTTTCGGACTTGCCGCGTCTGGATCAGCCCCTCTTCACTGCGACGGCATCAACGACAGCGACATCAATTCCTGCAGCCAATTTAAACTGTCCGAAGACCGACCGTTTCTTCAGTGGGCACGGAAGCAGCAACAACGACAGCATGGCTCACATGCCCTGCTCTTGCATTTCGCAGGCATTCCTGGCGCTCCTCTTGCTGTGGTCATCGCCCTGCACGAACGCGTCAGCAAGCTACCCGGCCCTTTTTCTGCAATCACCAGATTGTGGTGGATACCAGTGCTCCGTCAGCGGTGCGTTTTCGGACTTGCCGCGTCTGGATCAGCCCCTCTTCACTGCGACGGCATCAACGACAGCGACATCAATTCCTGCAGCCAATTTAAACTGTCCGAAGACCGACCGTTTCTTCAGTGGGCACGGAAGCAGCAACAACGACAGCATGGCTCACATGCCCTGCTCTTGCATTTCGCAGGCATTCCTGGCGCTCCTCTTGCTGTGGTCATCGCCCTGCACGAACGCGTCAGCAAGCTACCCGGCCCTTTTTCTGCAATCACCAGATTGTGGTGGATACCAGTGCTCCGTCAGCGGTGCGTTTTCGGACTTGCCGCGTCTGGATCAGCCCCTCTTCACTGCGACGGCATCAACGACAGCGACATCAATTCCTGCAGCCAATTTAAACTGTCCGAAGACCGACCGTTTCTTCAGTGGGCACGGAAGCAGCAACAACGACAGCATGGCTCACATGCCCTGCTCTTGCATTTCGCAGGCATTCCTGGCGCTCCTCTTGCTGTGGTCATCGCCCTGCACGAACGCGTCAGCAAGCTACCCGGCCCTTTTTCTGCAATCACCAGATTGTGGTGGATACCAGTGCTCCGTCAGCGGTGCGTTTTCGGACTTGCCGCGTCTGGATCAGCCCCTCTTCACTGCGACGGCATCAACGACAGCGACATCAATTCCTGCAGCCAATTTAAACTGTCCGAAGACCGACCGTTTCTTCAGTGGGCACGGAAGCAGCAACAACGACAGCATGGCTCACATGCCCTGCTCTTGCATTTCGCAGGCATTCCTGGCGCTCCTCTTGCTGTGGTCATCGCCCTGCACGAACGCGTCAGCAAGCTACCCGGCCCTTTTTCTGCAATCACCAGATTGTGGTGGATACCAGTGCTCCGTCAGCGGTGCGTTTTCGGACTTGCCGCGTCTGGATCAGCCCCTCTTCACTGCGACGGCATCAACGACAGCGACATCAATTCCTGCAGCCAATTTAAACTGTCCGAAGACCGACCGTTTCTTCAGTGGGCACGGAAGCAGCAACAACGACAGCATGGCTCACATGCCCTGCTCTTGCATTTCGCAGGCATTCCTGGCGCTCCTCTTGCTGTGGTCATCGCCCTGCACGAACGCGTCAGCAAGCTACCCGGCCCTTTTTCTGCAATCACCAGATTGTGGTGGATACCAGTGCTCCGTCAGCGGTGCGTTTTCGGACTTGCCGCGTCTGGATCAGCCCCTCTTCACTGCGACGGCATCAACGACAGCGACATCAATTCCTGCAGCCAATTTAAACTGTCCGAAGACCGACCGTTTCTTCAGTGGGCACGGAAGCAGCAACAACGACAGCATGGCTCACATGCCCTGCTCTTGCATTTCGCAGGCATTCCTGGCGCTCCTCTTGCTGTGGTCATCGCCCTGCACGAACGCGTCAGCAAGCTACCCGGCCCTTTTTCTGCAATCACCAGATTGTGGTGGATACCAGTGCTCCGTCAGCGGTGCGTTTTCGGACTTGCCGCGTCTGGATCAGCCCCTCTTCACTGCGACGGCATCAACGACAGCGACATCAATTCCTGCAGCCAATTTAAACTGTCCGAAGACCGACCGTTTCTTCAGTGGGCACGGAAGCAGCAACAACGACAGCATGGCTCACATGCCCTGCTCTTGCATTTCGCAGGCATTCCTGGCGCTCCTCTTGCTGTGGTCATCGCCCTGCACGAACGCGTCAGCAAGCTACCCGGCCCTTTTTCTGCAATCACCAGATTGTGGTGGATACCAGTGCTCCGTCAGCGGTGCGTTTTCGGACTTGCCGCGTCTGGATCAGCCCCTCTTCACTGCGACGGCATCAACGACAGCGACATCAATTCCTGCAGCCAATTTAAACTGTCCGAAGACCGACCGTTTCTTCAGTGGGCACGGAAGCAGCAACAACGACAGCATGGCTCACATGCCCTGCTCTTGCATTTCGCAGGTTTGTAAATGCTTTCCACTCTACGCTAAAAAAACGACAACCGTTTTTTATTTCTGCTTCCGTGCCCACGGGTCATGTGTGAAACTCTTGGCGAATGTTACTCAATGATGTTATTGTTACTGTGCTCTGGGGACGTAGAGATGAACCCGGGACCCGTTACCCGTTCTGAGGTTTTGCTTGAGTTAGATTCGTTGCCTGATGAGCCCTCAGAACAAATGGCTGTTCTTTTTCACCTTCTGAAAGACCTTCAAGCGCGGTCAGTGCAATCTGCAAGGAGTCAAGCTGAGTTGGTTGCGGACTTAAAGTCAATTAAGGCTGGCCAAAAAAATATTGAAACCAAAATTGGCTGCATTCAGAAACGACTAGATGCCGTTGAAGAAAAAACTAACGCCCTTGACGATTTTGGGCAAAATATGTCCAGCTTCCAAAGTTCAGTGGAGACCATGACCACTCAGCAGAACCTTTTGCAATCACGCCTCGATGAGCTGGAGGACCAATCACGGCGTGACAACCTGCTTTTTTGGGGTATTCCTGATTCTCGTGAGTCATGGGAACAGTCCGAGGCGAAGATAAAAAGCGTTTTAACAGGCCTATTTGACGTCCTACCTGACAATGTAATCGAACGGGCTCATCGTCTCGGTACCCACTCGCCGAGTAAATGCCGTCCTATCATAGTCAAATTTTCAAGTTTTAAAATAAAGGAGAATGTACTTTCCGCGCGTACAAAATTGAAAGCAACAAACGTAACGGTCAGTGAAGACTTCTCGCCCGCCACGCGTCACGCGCGTAAGAAGCTAATCGCGTTTGCGAAAAACCAACCGGGCGCACCCACCTTCCAGCTGCGTTACAACAAAGTTATCATCAACAACAAGCATTACGTCTACCATCCGCTGAGTGATAGCGTAATCGAGCATGCGCCACTACTGACACAAGTGAACCGTCATCCAAGCACCGTGGCACGCGCAACCACGTAGGGAAACGCGAGGGGCAGTGGACAAAACTTAGCGTCTGTATCATTTCTTTTTTCTAACGTTCGCAGCATTGTTAACAAGCACGATTCCTTAACCTCTGCCATAGACACTTGCAATGCTGACGTAATAGTTCTAACCGAGACGTGGCTGCACTCGTATGTTCGGGATTGTGAAATTTTTTCGAGCGCTAATAATTTTTCCATTTATCGTTGCGACCGCACCTTTCGTCAGGGCGGTGGCGTCCTTCTGGCCATTTCCAAAGACTTCCCATCGCAATGCATTCATATTTCCAGTAACCTTGAAATTGTGTGGGCTCTCATTGAGCTAACTCATCAAAAAATAATTGTTGGTGCGTGTTATCGTCCCCCCACTTATTCCTCCACATTTGTGAATGAGCTTCACGACGCAACAAACATTGTTTCATCGCGCTTTCCCACGTTGCCTTTATTTTTGCTTGGCGATTTTAACATCCCGAACATAACATGGAACAGTGAACCACCCCTGATGCACCCTGTCTCCTCTCTAGCGAAGGAGTTTTTAGACTTTTGCTCTGTTTTTTCATTTACACAAGTTGTCAAGCAGCCTACGAGAATCACCCAGTCGGCAGCTAACACCCTTGACCTCGTATTGTCCTCTAGATCTGATTTCATTTCGGACATTACTTATTTGCCTGGTTTAAGCGACCATGCCCTCCTTTCATTTCACGTTAACCTGTCGAGACCTTTAGCTCCTAAAAAGTCGAAAACTTTTCGAAACTATAAAAAAGCTAATTTTGAAGCTATCAATAATGAACTATCAGCTTTCCTTGACATATTTTTGGAGGATTTCAATTTTCGTAGCGTACAAGCTAACTGGAATCTATATTTGGCGAAAGTTCACGAGCTAACCAATAAATACATCCCTACTTATACTGTTCGTCATAATCGTAACGCACCATGGTACAATCTTCACATCAAGCGTTTGTCAAACAAAAAAAACGTCTTTTTAAATCAGCCAAGCGATCTTCAAATAATGACCGCTGGATACCTTACAAACAGGCTGCCGACGAATATGTCTCAGCAGTAAAAAAAGCCAAGGAAGAATTTCAACAGCAAACGTTACCTTTAATGCTAACAACCGACACTAAAAAGTTCTGGCGCGTTATAAATCCGAAAGATGATAATAAAATAATCCTCATCGACGATACTGATAATGTAATCCCATCTAACCTGTGCGCGTCCACTCTTAATGAATGTTTTATACGCAACTTTTCAGAATCTGCGGATCCCTCTCTACCCTTCGTTCATTCGTACGATTACGCAGTAATGTTTCCCATATTGATTGAGCCAGCTGGGGTAGAACACCTACTTAGATCATTAAAGCCTTCTTCTGCCCCTGGTTGTGATCTAGTCAATCCAAAATTCTTAAAAAGCACAAGTGTTTATTCCTCTATCATACTAACAAAGATCTTTCAGCAGTCACTCGACAATGGTTTTCTACCCGCGGAATGGAAAGTCGGGAAGGTGATTCCACTCCACAAATCAGGTAACAAGACCTCTGCACTCAACTACCGACCCATATCACTCACCAGTATCCCCTGTAAAATTCTTGAACATATTCTGTTTTCCAATCTTGCTAACTTTCTCGAATCGAATTCATTTTTTACATTCGCGCAACATGGTTTTCGAAAAACTTACTCCTGTGAAACACAACTGGTGTCCTTCATGCATAAAATGAATATCATCCTCGACCACTCATCATCAGCAGATTGCATATTTTTAGATTTTTCCAAAGCATTCGATAAGGTCTGTCATAAGCTGCTGCTCTATAAACTGCGTCAACTAAACCTTGATCACAAACTTCTCACGTGGCTTGAATTCTTTCTTATTAACCGTTCACAATTTGTTTCAGCTAACGATCTAAC
Organism: Ixodes ricinus; assembly: GCA_037355805.1. Lineage (NCBI taxonomy): Eukaryota > Metazoa > Arthropoda > Arachnida > Ixodida > Ixodidae > Ixodes > Ixodes ricinus. The sequence continues at coordinate 1,038 of JAZHYW010024591.1, read as the reverse complement.
ATCCGAGCCGCGCAGTGTCCACTCTGGTGTACCGCAAGGCTCGGTGCTTGGTCCTCTTCTTTTTCTAATTTACATTAATGATCTCGCGTCAACTGTTTCCTCCCACATTCACTTGTTTGCTGATGACTGCGTACTTTTTCGTGAAATAACTTGCGATAATGACATAATCTGCCTTCAATCTGACCTTAACGCTATCTCTGTCTGGTGCGAAGCATGGCGCATGGAATTAAATATTAACAAGTGTAAACTAATGCATGTGTCCAGAAAACCTTGCCAATTGCCAAAATACTGCCTTAATAACATACCCCTCGACCCTGTATCCTCTTACAAGTATCTTGGCATTCATATTTCACATGATCTGACTTGGACCGCCCATACCACATACGTGATTAATAATGCTAACCGGATGTTGGGATACCTTCGACGTAATTTTGCCCGAGCATCTTCGTCATTAAAACTACTGCTTTACACCACGCTAATTCGCTCTAAATTGGAATACGCCGCGTCAGTTTGGGATCCCAGCCAAGAAAACCTAATAAACTCACTCGAAATGGTCCAAAATAATTCTGTTCGTTTTATACTTTCTAACTATAACCGAACCGCGAGCATAAGTTCAATGAAGTCTAGCCTCAGCCTGCCATCTCTCGCATCTCGCCGTAAAGCTTTTCGTCTCAGTCTCTTTCATAAATTGTTTTACCATTCACATCTGCACGACGAACTTATTTTACCTCCTCAGTACATCTCACCTCGGTTTGATCATGCTAATAAGGTTGGAATTCCATCAGCCAGAACTAACGCTTTCTTTCAGTCATTTCTGCCACGCACATCTGACGAGTGGAATCGCCTTCCTGCTTCAATAGCCACTATCGAAGACTCCCATCACTTCAAGAGCGCCTTAGCTAACATTGTATGATTATATGCCATTTTTTTGTTTATTTGTATTACCATTTTTGCTGTACTCTGTTTGTTTAATTTCTTCTTGATTGTTACCACTCCCCTCTCTAATGCCTTTGGCCCTGAGGGTATACTAAATAAATA
>JAZHYW010024590.1:0-18450 GCA_037355805.1 Ixodes ricinus | reverse complement strand
ATGCATAGATGGCTCACTGAATGTGCGTGGGACTAAAAAATTCGTCGTTATCGATAGCTTCTCTTCCGCACATAGAAGAACTTCTTTCATGCTTTATATTTTTTTTTTCAAACACTTTTCCAAGCTTTGCCCTAGAGGTGCTGCTTAATACCAAGTACCGCTTACATAAGGATAATGGACCTCACCGCTATTTATTACACACGAAGGTCTTCTTCCGCCCAAGAGAGTATGTTTTGGACGTATTTCGGCAAAGGCATCTGTTGATGATAAATGGAAATGTTTCACGACAAGTGGCCGCGTACAAAAATTGACGACGCTAAAGAAATTTTTTGGCAGGGACACACTGTCTGCGTGAAAAAAACTTTGCGTATTCGGATGTTGATCGAAATTAACAATATGTACCTTGTTCGAGGAGTTGTATTCGTTTTTGGGTCAAGGGTTGCTGCCAAGGGGAGCGCTTACAAATCTAAGGTGGATGGCTGTCTTCGCCTCATCGGCCCCACTCATTTTCTGGGATGCCATTCGCTACATGCCTGAGGTCGGCCTTCGGAATTCTGCGAGATTGCCAACGGTGGCCGCTGTCATTCGCCAGGATTATTACGAATACCTGACTACGCTGTCTACCACTGCACATAGACGCTGCCATGAAGAGCGTTAGATCGGGCGTGCCGCATTTTCGCCAGATCGCCATTTCGATAGAGCGGCGATATTGTCAAAGAGCTTGTTTGTTTGTATTTAAAGTGGCAATATTAGCATATAGTTGCCACTTTACCTCTTCGCATCGACAATTGCGCTGCCAGGCCGCTTTGCTGTTCCACTGAGTTCGTTAGTATATCAGCTGAAGTAGCACTACGTGAGTCTAGAGGTGCCGAAACCAGGTATCTGCCCGCTGTCGAGTGTCACAGGAGGAACAGGGATGGAGTTCGATCACGAGACGCTTTGCAACACGAAGGTTGAAGCTGCAAGAAGAGACAAGCGACGTTCTGCCACGCTGTGACGGAGACATGGATGTTCTACGACCTGAAGGGATTTCCTTCAACGCATCGTCCTTCTGTTGCTGGAGTAATTCGTCATTCCAGAGCTGCTTGTACGCTAGAGACACGAATAACGGGCATGACGCTCGATTTATTGGTGGCCAGATGAATGCAGAAGTGTGCGGCAGTCTGCGTTGCACACCCGCATGCCATCGGCTCTTCTCCAGCCAGGCCTCATTGTATTTTAACTTGCCAAGGTGGCATCGATAACAGTGGAGTCTTTTGAGCGAAGCGAGTTTCAGCGCTACGCTATCATTACGCTGGTGGACTAATTTTCAGTACTGAGGTAGCAAGCCCAAACGTTGCCATCGGAAGACATGATTCTTTCTTCCGCGCTATCTTTGCCAGGGATTAGCAGCAGTATTACTGGACATTAAAGGAAAATTTCAGGCGAATTTGAGCGCTGTAGAAAATTTCAGTGGCAGGGTGTTGCTAACCGCATCGAAGGGCAGATTTCTCATTTCTGAGCGACACTGCCCTCCTTTGGGATTACCTGATGATAGCTGCATGCTTCCATGCCATTTCCATATTGCATGTCAGACTTCAAGTGTCTTTACACTCTGATACCAGTTCTGTTGGTAGTAACGTTGCGACATCGGGTGCAGCAGAGTAGCAGTACAAAGGGATCACATTGACGTGGCGCCGAAGATGGGGGAGGGAAGAGTCCAGGAAAGGCTACACGCAAAGACCATGACATGAAGTAGCTGTCGTGTTCCGCCAAGATGGTAGAGTGGAATGTTCAAATCCGCAGCAGCCCGATCCAGTCCAGGAAGCCCACTGGGCCAAGGCCACAGGCTGCTCAGCAGCTCCAGACGTTGCACCACAGGCACATAGCTTGGCAAATTCCAAGAGTCATGCCTGCCATGGCATCTTCGATCGCGATGCCTGAGGCAGATTCTGAGGTCGTCTCACCAGGAATGGGAACTAACTGCTCAGTACCCATGGCAGCTTATATGCCAGGGTGTAATCGTTTTACTCAGTGTATGAAGATTTGTACTGATGAAATGAGTGAATTATCTTCTGACAGAGTGAATTATTTGTGTGTTTCTTCTTAAACTGTAGCTTATCATGTTTTATTTTTGCTGTTGCAAATGCTGTTTTGTCATCACTGTTTGTTCTACATCTGTAAAAAAAGGAGGGAATGTTATGTTTAGTTGTATTTATCTAAATTTTGTTGTTCTTTGATTACGGTGTAGCTGCCTGGAAGAGTACTTGATACCTGCTGTCAATGATACGCTGCCAGAGCTACAGCAGCAGCGCTGCGTTTTCAGTCTGTTTGTTTGTTTAGGGTCTCCTCTCTTCGATAATTGTTTTGTTTTCTAGCTCTCCAGTTTACAAGGGGACTCCAGTTACTCTGGTAAACAGCTTATGAAGTGAAATTAGCTTAGGAATTGTAGTTAACATTATTAGATTGTGTATTTACTGCCATGGAGTTGGTCATGATTATAAAAATCCTTCTTATTGCATTGCCGCTAGATACAATAATTCCTGCAATAGTCTAGCTAATCTAGTAGTTTCATTAAATGAAATACAAGACAAGATCTCGCTGTTGTTGAGGGTAGCCAAGAGCGTGGAGCACAATTCTTTGTTGCTAGAGGGCTGCTTACATTGAGGGCTTGCTCAGGTGCGCCATGCCCACGTATTGTCAGGGATCGGCGCAGCTCCATGCATGCGAAGGAACAGACTCAGCTGCAACTGACCTTCAGCTGCTTCCATCCACATCTGGCAGATGGGCGTGAAGCTATGTGTCTTCCACGTCCTGTCAGCTCTAGAATTCCCTGAATAATAAAGACTGATAAATAGGTGCAGTGAATATTGAAATTTTTGACATAAATTTGGACAATTTTAATAATAAAAACGGGCTTCAAATATCGAATATGTGTCTAGTAATGCTCAGAAACAAGAGGTAATCAGTAGGTTTGATTGCCTTTAATATAAATCAATGCAACTGACTTTCAGTAGTGTAGGATCATTAATCATGTTTCACGTGTCCAGAGTTTTCCTTATGTGCTGTGACACACTCTTCAATAGAAAGACTTTTCACTCAGAAACTAGTGAAATTTTCACTAAGCCTATGAAGTTTTTTGACAGTGTTGCCTGAAGTTACACGAATCTTCAGTCAAAATAAATTTGAAGGTAGTTCATTTTTTATTTTATAGAGCACAAGGTTTATACCGTATAAAGTTAAGCAGCTTTTATTAAGTTATTAATGTGAACCAGTGATGCCACAAACTCCAACAAATCTTGTCTCTTTTCCTCCGCCTAATATACCAATCTATTCTTTTTAAATTCTCTGTGCATGCACACAAGTTGATTTTAGTCGAATCTTTTATCGACATTACAGTTAAAATGAACTTGTCAACTTCACTCTGGGAAGGTTCATGACATTCCTAGTTTTGATTATTTGGAGTGGCAGAGAATGCATGGCAATGCAACGTTTGCTGCGCATTCCAGCTTTCTTTCATTTCAAACATTTATATTAGCTAACACTCTGAGATTTATTTTATATCATATTTTCACTTCCGAGGTTTATTTATTGTGTCAATTTAGAACGCTGCTTATATCACATATTGTTATAAAAAGTGACACATTGGTCAGCAGGGTTTTTGCTGAAAAAGTTGTGAGTCTGACGAAATCTTATTGCCATCGCCAGGTAGGTGCAGATCAGGAGACGCATCATACGCCTTCTCAGTGAATAAACATATTCATAGGGGGAATGCGTAATATTCTATTTGCTGAATATTCGCAATTTGTGCTGACATTCGCCATTTTTTCCCGAATATGCTGGCTTTGCCGAATATTGGAACTCTGAATATGTAATTTTCGAATACATCATTGTTCTGAATAAGGAAAAATATCTGATTCGTATTCGAAATTTCAATATTCAGATACTTCTATTGATAAATTCCATTTTTTGTGTTTATTTCGGTAGCACCATTACTGGGGACCAGGGAGCAGTTCCATATTAGAATCTGCACGCATATCTACAGCTATTGAATTGTCTTAAATTGAATGTATCTCTTTATTTGTTTTGCTCAGCATTGCTTCTTCAGTTTGCAAGAGGTATACTTTTCTCTACCCCATCGTTTTGCTGTACGCTGTCAACTGGACAAGGCAAAGAGGGCACAAGTTGAAAAGAACATACAATCATTGTCATTTCATGCATTGATACCAATGCAGTTCTCTCAAAAAATTATGGTTGTCGGTTTCCATTTCTAAATATATTTGCCAAATCATTTTTATAGAAAAATTCTGTTTTTTTCCCGAGGAAGATTGCCTATTTTGGCTCACATCTGCAACATAAGTTACTAATTTTATTTATTTATTGATTAAACATATCCGACAACAAGCAGATAATAAGAATAAAGCGGCCGGGGCCCAGTCGGAGAGCGAAATGCAGGGTTCCCCGCGTTCATGACCCGCGGAAATGTCAGAGCTAACATGCTAGTTGTTCCCGCGCGTATATTGCATTTGAAATGCATCTGCTGCATTCGCGGATTTGCGGTATCGCTCTCAGTTTGTGCTGACTCACCGTTTGTAATAATGATTTTACATGCACAAGCTATCTCTATGCAGAGTTGCATTGTGAAATGCTTTATTTGCGAATCTGTGTATCTGTTTTCAGGATATTATTTTAGTATGGTATATTTTCTGTTTTGAAGACCATGAATTTGCACGTTTAGGTTTCTGCATTATAGCATTGTAAGGGCTCCCATGCTCTACATAGGTATCAAGGATTTGTAGAATTGCTTCTAGAGGATCTGTAGATATGGGAAGCATTTCAAGGGAGCAGACAAGTATTCTGTTGAGTGGCCACTTGCGGGGACTTTTCCATGATAGAGGAGTTTGTAGCGACTCAAGGTTTATCGCATCATGAAGAATTTGTACAGAACCAAGGATCTGTGTATCATTCTCAGTGCTCAATGCACTGTTTTGATATTGTATGCATCCAGATAGCTCCACTCATAATTTTCACCATTTATCTCATTTGGGTGGGCGTCTTCACGGGATTTTACAATATAAGTATACAAAATCTCAGAAAATTCAACGATTCACGCAGGATAGTTTTCACTTTTTTTGTTGGGATTGTTTTGATGCCATTGTTCATTATGCCATAGTATTTTGTATTTTTTTTAGCAAACAGCAGAAATGTGACATGCTCAGCATTTAAAACAGAAATCATGAAGAGACCTATCTGCTGTTATGGCGCATTTACAATTAAATTGATGAGGAATGATAGAGTAAACCTACGAGCTAAGCCCAATAATTTTTCAGACCTATATTAAGTATCAGCCTACATCTGATAAAAATATGGGGACAGCTCATTAGTGCTCACATCGACTTGTTACTTTATGAATAAAATTTTTATCTGAATAAATTTGCTTGAAGCTAGAAAATAAGTTTTGGTTGAGCACAGGCGATAGATTTTTCAGTGATTTTTTTATTTGTGCTTTTATCATGAATAACATGTACATGCTGCAGGAAATTCACATGTTACATCCTCTTTCACTACTATTCCCCATAATACAAAGGTACACACGCTGCAGTATTGCCATATAAGGCTTACCTGAAGTGAGCTTAGGGGTGAGGGGAGCTCCGATACCCACTTCTTCGCTTCTAATTCCCCAGCTTTGTCTCAGCAGTCGCCGCTTGGTCTGGTATTTGATGCGTGGGCCGAGCGCGCACCGCACGCGCTGAGCCAGCAAAGATAGCGGTGACAGCTTTCAGCGTACTGAGAGGAGCACTTGCAGAGCTTGGGAGCTTCTAGGCTATATGCAACACATGGGAGTAGGCCACGCACTCTCGCCCCTAGGCTCACTCCAGGTGGCGAGCCTGTACGGCAAGCCACGCGCCCTCTGTTCGCATTTCATTTTTTCCCTGATATACATGCGTATATACCTAGTCTTGGATAGATTGCATGTAGTGTCTCAGTACGTGTGTGCTGTGCAGTGCTAGGTACCAAAAACTGGATTTCGCCTAGCATTTCAACTTCAGGAATTTATTCTTTTCTGTCAAAATCGACATTTCAGTGTTTCAACTTCAGGAATTTTTTGTTTCACTTAAACAGAACTTACCCCTACAAACCGGTTGCACAAGTTGTTCACATGTCCTTGCTGAAGGCCTTGATGCTTAATATTGGTATGAATCTTCAGAAAAAAATTAGTATTGGTCAACTCTTACACTTTTTTTCGGGAAAAATGTTTACTATTACCTCTCAATACTTTAAGCGTAACATTCATTCCAGATAAGGTTTATTTTCAACTAATAAGGCTTTTTATGTTAACATTCATATTTTCTGCTTGTTTACACCAGAATCAACCAACCCAAAACAACCCTGGCACTCACATGAAAAAGACAATCCTAGCAGACTATTATCCAGTCTTAATCATTTAGATTTCTAGAGATTTGGGGGAATTTCAATCTAGTTTGAGTTATTGCAGAAAACAGATCCTATTTTTTCTAGAAAATATCTTTACAAAAGTTCATTTGAAATCTAACAAACACCACAAGTTTTTTTAAAGAAATTATGATGGTTGGTATCACACTGGGACGTTTCTGGACATGGATTAATCCTGATCATACAGTAAGATATTACTAAGTTAAACTTAAAGCAGGGTCTTAGAAATAAACGTGCACTTGGACTATTGATTAACTGTTATAAGAAATATCTATGGATATAACAAAATTTTTGGAGGTTTTAAACTCTTATTTTTTGTTATATCCATAGATGACTGGAATGGCCTGCCTGAAACAGTTGTCAGTAGTCCAAGTGCACGTTTATTTCTAAAAGACCCTGCTTTAAGTTTGCTTTGTAATATCTTACTGGTATGATCAGGATTAATCCATGTCAAACGTCCCAGGTGGTGATACCAACCATCGCCAATTTCTTTTAAAAAAAACTTGTGGTTGTTTGTTAGATTTCAAATGAACTTTTGCCAAGATATTTTCTAGAAAAATAGGATCTGGGTCACTTCTGCAGATAACTCAAACTAGGTGTAAGTTACAAATCTCTAGAAATCTAAATGATTAAGACTAGTTTAAATAGTCTGCTAGGATTGTCTTTTCATGTGATGCCAGAGTTTGTTTTGGGTTGGTTGTTCTGGTGTAAACAAGCAGAAAATGTGAGATGTTCAACATAAAAAGCCTTATTGACGTTGAAGGTATTTTAAAACCTTATCTGGGCTGGGCTGTTGCTACTATGTTTCACGCTTAAGATCATTGGAGAACAATAATGCAAACATTTTTTCCGAAAAAAGTCTTAAGAGTTGACCAATACTAATTTTTTTCTGAAGATTCATACCAATATTAAGCATCAAGGCCCTTCTGATAAGGATATGTGAGACAACTTATTTTAGTACATGAGTTTGTAAGGGGTAAGTTCTGTTTAAGTGAGAAACAAATTCCTGAAGTTGAGCACTGGCGTAATCGGTTCTGTTTTAAGCGAGAAACAAATTCCTGAAGTTGAGCACTGGCGAAATCAGTTTTTTTGGTACCCTGTATTGTGCCTCCACTGCACAGCACACACGTTGCTTGTTATTCGAGACACCCCACATGCCTTGCGGCCCCAATCACATTAAGTTTGGGTACTATGCCGCATGTACTATCGGGGAAAAATGAAATGCGAACAGAGGAGCGCGTGGCTTGCCGTACAGGCTGCGCCACCTGGAAGTGAGCCTAGGGGCGAGGGTGCGTGGCCTACTCCGATGTGTTCACGCCCTTCGCTCGGCGCTCCCCAAGCTTCGGCAGTGCGCCTCTCAGTGCGCTGAAAGCTATCACCGCTATCTTTGCTGGCTCAGCGCGTGCGGTGCGAAGAAGCTCGGCCCACGCGCCGAGCAGACAAAGATAGCGGTGACAGCTTTCAGCGCACTGAGAGGCGCACTGCCGAAGCTTGGGGAGTGCCGAGCGAAGGGCGTGAACACATCGGAGTAGGCCACGCACCTCGCCCCTAGGCTCACTTCCAGGTGGCGCAGCCTGTACGGCAAGCCACGCGCTCCTCTGTTCGCATTTCATTTTTCCCCGATGTACCTTTAGCTGCATTGTTGTGGAATAAGTAGTGGTGAAGAAGGGATGTGGCATGTGTCAAATTTCCTGCGGCATGTGCATGTTGTGCAGTAAAGGCACAGAATGCACCACGAAAATCTATTACGCCTGTGCTCAACTTAAAACTTATTTTTCTAGCTTCAAGCAAAATTTATTCGGATAAAAATTTTTTATTCATAAAGTAACAAGTCGATGTATTACCTAATGAGCTGTCCCACATATTTTTATCAGATGGGCTTTGATGCTTAATATAGTAGGTCTGAATCTTCAGAAAAAATTAATATTGGGCAACTCGTAGGTTTATTATTCAAAAACGTGTTTGCTCTATCATTCCTCATCAATTTTAATTGTAAAATGTAAGTCGCAACAGCCCAGATAAGGTCTTGAAATGTCTTCAACTTCAACTGTGATTTCTGTTTTAAATGCTGAACATGTCACATTTTCTGCTTGTTTGCTAAAAAAAATACAAAACAAAAAAACTATGGCATAATATGAACTGTGGCATCACACAAAAAAACAATCCCAGCAGAGTATTAAAAAAAAAAAAGAATTGAGCTATCCTGCGTGAATCGTTAGGATTTTTCTGAGATTTTTAACTTGCCTATACCTATTGTAAAATCCCGTGAGGACGCCCACCCAAAATGAAGAGATAAATGGTGAAAAACATGAAGTGGGCTATCTTTGGGGATGCCACAGCAAAACTTTATCAAAAATTAATAAGCACCGGGGAACCCGCTATAAACCACGTGACGCAGGAACTGATACTGCAGATCGCGGACACGGCAAATTTGTGTTTCATGATGCGATAAACACGCGAGAATTCGCTACAAACTCCTCTGTCATGGGAAAGGATACCGCAAGTGGCCGACGCAGCAGGTTCGGGTTTCACGGTGCGAAGGACTCGCGGAAAGCCCGCCAAGAACTTGGATCTCACAAGAACGGATACCACAGATCGCGGACACAGCAGTTTCAAGTTTCATGGTAGACGCGGAACCCGCTACAATCTTGCCTGTCACGGAAACCGATATCGCGCGTGCAGATCGCGGACAAAAACACGAGAATATGCTACATACTCGCATGTCACAGAAACAGATACCGCAGATTGCGGACGCAACAGAATCGCATTTCGCGATGCAATATACACGCAGGAGCAACTTGTGCATGTTACTTAAAGCTCAAAATCGATATTACACGTGCAGATCGCGGTCAAAAACACGGGAATCCGCTACAAACTCTGGGGAAACGATACCGCAAATCGCGAATGCAGCAGATTCGCATTTCACGATGCAATATACACGCGGGAACAACTAGCATGTTATGCGAGCCGATATCACCCGCAGATCGCAGACAAAACGCGGGAACCCGCTATGAACTCGCTTCTCGGACAGACCGGTACCGCCGATTGCGCTGTTGATGCGCGATTCCGTCGGACATCGTGTGACGTCCAATGGAAATCGGGGGTGGGCAATGTTTCGGAATTTTTATGTTACAGATATTGAGCCAGAAAAACCGGATGGGCGATCTCTCGGGAAAAGAAACAGAATTTTTTTCTATAAAAATGATTTGGCAAATGCATATTTAGAAATAAACAAACAACCACTATTTTTTTGAAGAACTCGGCGTTGGTCGGTATCAGCACCTGGGACGCTTGGCATGAAATGACCAATGATTGTATGTTCTTTTCTAACTTTGCCCTCTTCTGCCTTGTCCAGTTGACGGCGAGCAGCGCAAAATAATTAAATTTAAGAAAAAGTATGCCTCTTGCAAAGAACTGAAGGAAATGGCTGAGGTAAAACAAATAAAAGAAGATACATTCAATTTAAGACAATTCTATGCTTGTAGGTATGCGTGCAAGCTTGATCCCAAGCGAAAATTTCTAACTAGTTTATGGAACTGCTTCCTGTTGCAACTGGTCCCAGTCGCAGTGGGTCCCAGTTCTAGCTGCAGCTAGAACACAAAAGTAAGGTTTATCAGTAGGGGTGTGCGAATATTCGAAATTTCGAATACGAATCGAATATTTTCCTTATTCGAAACGTATTCGATTCGAAAATTGCATATTCGGAAGTTCCCGAATATTCGGCCAAAGCCGAATATTCGGGAAAAATGGCGAATATTCGCACAAACTGCGAATATTCGAGCAAGTAACGAATAATCTGCCTGCCACGCATTCCCCTATGAATATGTTTATTCACTGAGGAAGGCGTATGATGCGTGCGCTATCGGTCTGCTCCGTTTCTACCTGTCCGATGGCAGCAAGACAAGATCAGTTTCGGTTTCTTTTTCAGCAAGCCCTTTGTTGTGTGTCACTTTTATAGCAATATGTGATGTAATTGCGCGTTCTATAAATTGACACAATAAAATAAACCTCGAGAGTGAAATATAAATATAAAATAAATCTCGAGAGTGTTAGCTAATATAAATGTTTGAAAATTAAAGAAAGAAAAAGCTGGGTGCGAGCAGAACGTTGCATTGCCATCGACAAAAACTCCTGCCACTCCCACGCAGTCAAAACTAGGGATGTCGCGAACCTTCCCAGGTTCGAGTTCGACCAAGTTCGACTTTTTTGAACTTTCAACGTGATGTTCGACAAAAGTTCGACTGAAGTTCAACTTTGTGTGCATGCACGAAAATTAAAAAAAAAAACTAGTTGATTCTATTAGGCGGAGGAAAAGTGCAAGATTTGTTGGGTTTATTGGCATCACTGGTTCACATTAATAACTAATGAAAGCGTTAAAAGCGCATATTTTCGCTTTTATACGGTATAAACCTTGGTAACCATTCTATAAAATAAAAAATAAACTACCTTCAAAATTATTTGTTTCCTAAAATTCGAAATATTCGTGTAGCAGCCGGGCAACACTGTTCATCAAACTTCCTCAAACTTTAGTGAAATTTCGCAAGTTTCTTGAGTGAAAGGGTCTTTCTACTGGCGGAAGTGTTGTCACGGCGCGTAGGGAGCGCTTACTTTCTGAACACGTTGAGCAGTTAATGTTCCTACACGATAATTTGTAATGAGTGCATTACTAGAAGTATCTTTAGCCTGCTGCAGCCCAGTAAAATGCAGTTGCATTGATTTATATTAAAAAGGCAATCAAACCTGCAGTTACCTCTTGTTTTGCAATTTTTCATTACTAGACACATATTCGATATTCGATTCGATATTCGAAGCCCGTTTTTTGTCTTATTCGTATTCGATTCGTATTCGAAAATTTCAATATTCGCACACCCCTATTTATCAGTCTTTATTATTCGAAAATTCTAGAAGCTGACAGGGCGTGGAAGGCACATAGCTTTCACCGCCCCGTCTGCTTAGTGGTGGATGGGGTACAGCCCGAGGAGTCCGATTCCGACTGGTCTGTTCCTTCGCATGCATGCCAGGCCAACGCCGATCCGGTGAAGTGCGTCCCGGACGTGGTGACGCACCTGATGAGGCACCAGCCTCCCGAGCGCCATCTTGGTGTTCCTGCCTGGCTGGAACGAGATCTCGAGGGTGCGGACGGCCCCTCTGCAAGCAGCTCCAGCCACCGGACTGGGATTGGGTGCTCCCACTGCACTCGCGGCTGCCCTGCTCAGAGAGCAGCAGCGGATCTTTGACACACCTCCTCCTGGGTGAGAGCTTGTGGCACGGTATCGCATACTGGATTTGTGGAAACTTGCTAGTTGGCTAGACTATTTGCAGGGGCAATTTGCTCATCTCGCGGCCGTGATTGCGGCCAAGAGGGATTTTTATGTCACGTGACCAGCTCCATGGCGACAAGGAAGTACCTAGTGTCCCTGTCTAATGGCAGAGAAGTGCGTGTTGCTTTGAGTACAAAAGTTTAATTTCACTCGCTTAGAAACTGACCGCAGAGGCTTTCAACTGGGGTCCTACACTGTAAACTGTGGAGGAGGCCTCAGAAAGCGACCAGCCGAGTCGGAGTCACATTGCAAAACTGTTTTAATTATCGAAGCAGAAAAAGAGAAGAACCTAAACAAACAAACAGACAGAGAGAGCGCGCGCTGCACAGCGCGCGCTCTTGGCGCGTGTCGTTCGGCAGCGGCTCAGGTGCTCGGGGGACGCTGCCACCGATGGCCAGCAAAGAAGGAACAAGCAAAGGAAGAAGAATTTAGGTCGTACAACTAAACATAACATTTTCCCCTCCCTTCTTTTTTTTTTTTTTTTTACAAGTGTAGGAACAAGACAGTGATGACAAAACATTATGCACGCATTTACAACAGCAAAAATAAAGAGCATGATAAACACAGTTTAAGAGAAGTACACAAATAGTTCACTCTACGTCGGAAATACAAAAAGGAGATAGTTCACTCATTTCATCGAGTACCAAGGTCTTCATACCGCACTGGTGGTCGACGGTTACGCCCTGAGCGCCTTAGAAGCACCCGCCTAGGACACTGAGCAGTTGAAGTTCCCATTCCTGGTGGCGTGTCCGGGGCAGGTCTGCACTCAGGCGTCCGCGATCGAGGCAGCTGCTGCATGGCCGAACTTGACTCTTGAGGTTGCCAAGTATGATGCCTGTGGTACGCGTCACCTGGAGTAGCAGTGTGGCTCGCGGGCTGGCCACCTTGAACGGCAGCCGGTGTCCCCTGTTGATGACTTCCTGGACTCGGATCGGAAGCAGCTGCGAGTTTCGAGGCATTCCACACTCTACCATCTCCCAGCCGGAATGTCCACCGACCGACCCGCTTCATGATGCGTAGTGGCGGCCCAAAGGCCGACTCCCCTTGGCTACCTTTCCTGGTTTCTTCACTCTAACCCAGTCGCCAACCCTGAATCTGGGGGTCTTCGCCGCTCGACGCCGGTCGGTGTAGTCCTTCGTGTACTGCTGCCTCTGCTGCACCCGATGTCGCAGCCGTTGCAGCTCCTCGAAGGGGTTTTGCAAGAACTGCGCCGACGACAGTCCGAGGATGTTAAGGCGGGTGCGAGGCTTCCGTCCATGCAGCAGGAGAGCAGGAGAAAGTCCAGTCGTGGCATGGGGCGTGCAGCGATATATCATCAGGTAGTCTACAAGGGATGACCGGATGCTCTTTCGCTCAAGGGTGGCGCACTGGAGGAAACCCTTCAGGGTACGGTTGAAACGTTCAACCTGCCCGTTGGACTGGGGGTAGTAGACGGAAACCAGCTGGTGCTTTATACCGCGCTCTTTAAGGAACCTCTCAAATTCGCCTGAAACAAACTGTGGTCCATTGTCGCTCACAACGCTGTCAGGGTACCCCTCTCTGGCAAAGATGGCGCGGAGAAAGTCCGTGATCCTTCCCGTGGTGACGTTTGGGCAGAACTGTACCTCGGGCCACTTTGAAAAGTAGTCCACCAGCGTGATGGCGTAGCGACACGCAGGCTCCGCTCGCTCAAAAGGGCCCACGACATCGATGCCCACCTTTGACCAAGGTCGCTCTGGCAAGGGCACTGGCTGGAGAGGGGTCGGTGACGTCTTGGCGCTCTTGTCTGAGGTGTTACAGATTTTGCAGGCGCAGACTGCACTACGCACTTCTGCGTTCATGCGGGGCCACCAATAGAGCTCCCGAAGGCGTGCTTGCGTCCTCACAATGCCGTTGTGGCCCTCGTGTGCTCTGGCGACAAGAGCGCATCGCATAGTCGTGGGGATGACGAATTGCTCCCCGCGCAGCAGGAGACCGTCGTTGACGGAGAGCGCATCCTTCAGGTCGTAGAAGATGGCCGCATCAGCGGAGAGAGCGCTCACCGGTGGCCACTTAGAGGTCACATATCTCATGACAGCGGTGAGCAGAGCGTCATTCGCTGTCTCTTCTTGCAGCTGTTGCTTCGTGATGCACTCTTCGTCTAAAGCGACAAAGGAGATGATCTCGTCGTCGAACTCCATCCCCTGTTCTTCCTGTGACATCGGCAAGCGGGACAGGGCATCTGCTACCTGGTTTTCGGCACCTCGCTGGAACTCCACCGTGAAGTTGTACTTCAGTAGGCGATGTGACCAACGGGTGATCCGTAGCGGGCGACGTCCTGCTCCTCCGGTGGACAGCAAAGACACGAGCGCTTGGTGGTCCGTGCGAAGGGTAAAGTGGCGGCCCCATAAGTATATGTGCCACTTTTCGCACGCCCACAAACACGCAAGCGCTTCTTTTTCCCCGACCGAGTATCGCCGCTCTGTCGAAGTGAGCGTCCTTGAGGCGAATGCGACAGGGAAGACGCCGTCACAATGACGCTGCTGCAGCACAGCCCCAATGCCGTATGCCGACGCGTCTGTGGCCACGATGGTGGGCAACGTGGGGTCGAACATTCTTAATGTCCTGGCAGATGACAGCAGCCTCTTGACTTGGTTGAAGCTTCTGTCCGCCTCGTTGTCCCAGACGAACGGAGTGTCCTTCCGCAGGAACCTTCGAAGAGGTTCGACCTCAGACGCTAACCGAGGCACGAAGCGAGAGTAATACTCCACCATCCCCAGAAAAGAGCGGAGTTGGGTGATGTCCGTGGGGACGGGGGCAGCGTTGAGTGCATCCACCTTCGTTTGTAGAGGAGCAATCCCTTGAGCGCTGACTTTATGACCCAAAAACGAAAATTCTGGCACATCGAACAGGCACTTGTTGTTGAGTTTCAGTCCAGCATCCGAGATACGCCGCAGCACCTCACGCAGACGGTGTGTGTGCTCCTCCTTGGTCCTGCCAAAAACAACAACGTCGTCAAGGTATACCAACACACCTTCGCAGTCGTGAAGCATTTCCGACATCATCTGCTGGAAGGCTGCTGGCGCCGATGCCAGTCCAAAACATACTCTCTTGAACCGGAAGAGACCTTCGTGTGTAATAAATGCGGTGAGGTCCCGGCTATCCTTGATGTAGCGGTACTTGGTGGTAAGCAGCCGCTAAGTCAAGCTTGGAAAAGTGTTTGGCACCATGTAAAGCATGAAGAAGTTCTTCTATGTGCGGAAGAGGAAAGCTATCGATAACGACAGCTTTGTTGGCTTCCCGCAGGTCCACGCACATTCGAATTGAGCCATCTTTCTTCTGCACCACCACAATTGGTGATACCCATTCGGAGGAATTAATCCGCTCGATAACCCCAGCCGCTTCCAAGCGTCTGATTTCTTCCGATACTGACTGACGCGCTGCTAGAGGAATACGTCTCATTCGATGACGAACGGGAATGACCGAAGGTCGAATGTTTACCTTGTGGACAACGTCCTTGACACGGCCAAGACCCGGACTGAAGAGGTGCTCGAAGTTGCTCATGGAAGGTGGCAGGTTTGGCTTTACTGGTTCAGGAACCACTGAAGCTGCAGCCTGTGGTGGAGACGATGCTGAGGCCAGCTGATTTTGCACCCTTGCCGACCACTCGTTTCTCAATGCACTTGACGCTTCGTCCTGTGGGGCCGGTGTCGAGCTTTCATCCTCCTCTCTCGGCGGGTCGCCGGAACCCTCTGTGTCTGTATAGAAGCACGACCGAGTGGCGCCACTCATCTGGATGTCGAGGGCTACAACAGCGTCCATGCCGAGTAAAGAAGTACCACGGTCAGCAATGTAGAACTGTTTAATTATCGAAGCAGAAAAAGAGAAGAACCTAAACAAACAAACAGACAGAGAGGCGCGCGCTGCACAGCGCGCGCTCTTGCGCGTGTCGTTCGGCAGCGGGTCAGGTGCTCGGAGACGCTGCCACCGATTGGCCAGCAAAGAAGGAACAAGCAAAAGAAGAAGAATTTAGATCGTACAACTAAACATAACAGGTCAACTAACCGCTCCATCATACTTCAGGAAGCGGCAGGTAAAAGTTACGATTAGGAAAGGTAAATATGAGCCTAAATAAAGAAATCCCAGGAGATATAAGCGGTGTCAGTATATTTATATATCTGCGCCAGCGACGGAGTTTTGAGCCTTTTTCTGTGTCGAGGGGTAAGAGAGCCGTGACTTGTCGCAGCATGAAAGTTTTGTGTTCAAATCCTGTCACAATTTTTGTTTCTCCTTTTTTTCTTTTGCACGTGTGGTTTACTTTTTAATTGTAATCCATTTTATAAATCATCCTTGCTGTGTCTGAGTTGTTTTTTTGCTCAACATCTATTTTAATGGTTAGCCTCCCTAAATGCAGCAAATGTAATTTTGGTTCCCAAAACGTCTGGCTAGGCAACCGTGGCGTGTTTTCGCCATTTTCGGTTCTGCAGCACCTGCATTTCTTTCAACCGTTTCTTGACCTGAACGGTTCCACCAACATACCGACCGACGGTGGACTGATTCGCGGACTTATCAACACTCTTTCTGTGTGCCAACCTAGAAACATGTCATCTAGGTAGAGACGCCTTGCTCGGACCCTGTTTGTGTGAAAGTCATACCAATGCTGTTATCTTGGTTTTCTTTTAATGAACATTATGAAACGATTGTATTAGCTCATTAACTTGGCTTGATCTTTTTTAGGGCGAAGCTCCTTAGGGTCTAAGCGATGTCCGTTCGACGTCTCGTGCTCGTAAACTCACGTGCTCGTGTAAAAAAAAAAAAAAGAAAAAATGAAGAAAAAAAAGTGTTTGCACAGTTGACAGGATTTGAACCTGTGCAGGGAGACCCCAATGGATATCTAGTCCATCGCCTTAACCACTCGGCCATGACTGCGGGATGAGTAGGAGGCTCTGGAGATGTGGTAGTAACTCAAGAGCTGGGGATGTCATGGATGAAACGTTGCATGTAGCCGCTCAACGTCTATACAGGAGAGGGCGCTGTGGTCAAATGCGTATATAATCGCGTTAATGTTTGCATGCATTGGCTCAACGTTTATAGACGAGAGGGCGCTGCGGTGAAATGCTCAAATGCGTATATAACCACGTTCCATACCACACATTATCTTTCTGACATGGATGAAAATGAACGAAAGGCTCGGCATGCTGCGGCTCAGCGTCTGCGCAGACAAGCACCACCAGAGCTTCGCCCCAATCAACATCAATCACCACGTGGAGATGTGGTCAATTTTTTTTCTTCCGGTGTGTCGATTGAACAGGTGGGACAAACAATAAAAACCGTGTAAGGCCCAGTGGTGCAAGTGGATGATTTGTAAAAAGGATCCCAGTTAAAAAATAAAACATGCAAAAATATTCAAATATAAAAAAAAATCTTTCATCTCGATTTGAACTTGAAACGTTCATGCCACGACAATAAGTCTCTCTTAGCTTTCGACCACGGCAGAAGACTAGAAACTCTGTCGCTGACTTTTATCTCGCATGATTTCTTTTTTATTTTAGCTCATATTTACCTTTTCTGGTCGTAGCTTTACCTGCTGCTCCTAAAGTATAAGGGGCTGTTAATTGGACTCCAGTTGGAAGCCTCTGCGGTCAGTTTCTACGAGCAAAATTAAACTTTTGTACTCGAAGCACTCACGCATTTCTCTGCCATTAGGCAGGGACGCTAGGTACTTCCTTGTCCGCATGGAGCTGGTCATGTGACATAAAAATCTCTCTTAATCGCAACCGCGGCTGCGAGATGAGCAAATTGCCCCAGGGTTTCTCGAGTCTTTATGTGCTCTCAAACGGAGTCCGCCTCTCTAGTCGCTGACACAGTGAGAACGGCAGGGAGGTCTCTCGGTTCTGCCTCTAGCGCGAGCTTCCTGCAGCCTTCAACGATACTTGGTTGTCTCTCGAGCTTCTGGCGTGCGCGCTGCAGCAGCTCCAAGAAGGCAACGTCTGCATGCTGGAGCTGGGGCATCCGAAAAAGACATCCTGCTGTTGTCGTCCTCAGTAACTCTATATCCTTTTTTAGGGAGGGGGAGACAGCATAATTTAAATGCATGACTTTCAAATATGCTGATGTTGGCTGTAAGTAAAGCTTGGTAAGCGCTTCTGTTTTGGACAGCGTGCCCAGTATTGCCTACGATGTGTCGTATTCGGCGTGAGTGCGTAAAACACCGTGAAGCCTCGATACTTTTCCCCGAATACAGAGTCTTCAAAGTCTACTGCCATGTCCCCTGGCATCGTGTCTCTGCATGGCATCTGGGAGTAGAAACCTGATGCCTCCAGAGTGTCTGTACACTCGTTGAGAGTGCCAGTATGCACACCTAGTAAAGTGTGGCAATAGACACACACTCTCAACAGAAACGACAGTTTCGGCTTGGGCATATAAGGTGGCTAGCCCCATCGCCATCGGGACCGTTTGTTTGCGTTCGCCATTTTGCGTAACTTTATCACGCACATTCTCTCGCGTCTACGAACTCGTGTCTGTCTTTTTAAGATGGAAAAGCAAAATCAAAAAAATTTCACTAGTAGGCTTTATTTAAACAAAAGGCCATCACGCTGGTGGAAAAAGATAACTGAGCAGCACTGCATGACCAGCAATCCCAGCCACCCGAAGAGGCTCGCAAAGTGTTGTTCGAAAGACGACCCTGCCAGATGCAACGACCTGCACACTCATACACGTGCAAGAAGCGCGGCACTTA
>JAZHYW010024588.1:0-13176 GCA_037355805.1 Ixodes ricinus | reverse complement strand
TTGCGTTTATGCGCATACCAACGCAGAAAAGAAAAAAACTGTTTTTTAGTTCATTCTTTCCTATTGTGATAGTAACCGTACATAAATATTCCTTGGCGATTTCAACTCTGTATGTTCCGCACGACACAAAGCAAGTGCCGCGTCTTTTTTGAGATGCGGTAGGGTATTTTAAATGAAATTGTCAACGAGTATGGGTTGAAAGATGTAGGTGACGTGTTGGGGAACACGGTAAATGTCCGATGCACCCATTTTTTTTAGTCACGCCCGTCAGTATAAGTTTTATATCCCATCAGAGTTGATGACTGGATACTCTAACTACTCTGTCATGCCTGTATTCTTTACTGGCCACTGTCTAGTACTTCCATTCTGGGTAGAATCAAAGAAAGGAGAAAAACATGTTTGGGAGTCGTGGAACCTAAATAGTATTAATTGATTGATCAAACGATTGTTGAAGCAGTCAAGAATTGCTTGGAAAAGTTCAATGAATGTGATGAAAATAGCTACGCCTTAAAATTTGACCTTTTTAAGCAGGATGTTTAAATGAGAGGTATGCAAAGGGGAAGCCCGACCCAGAATTGTGAAACAAAACGAAAAGAAATGCTGCGAAACACTCTTAAGATTTTGCTGAATGAAGAAAGCCGGACGCCTTGGCTGTTTAAAGCGCATATTTGCTCCGTAAAAAGTGCAACTTTATGTAATAGATAAGAAGTGGTTTCACGGTGCACTGGTACCGGCAGCAAACGGGAAAGATTTTGAGAGTTGAAGCGCCAACATAACGGGCACTCGCAATGGAAAAGAAGTATGGTAGCCGCAATGGGATAGGAGAAATTGTATGTTGCGGGAGGTGACTCGTGACCAAGCGGAAATAGAAAACGTTTTTGTGATTTTTATAAAGGTCTTTTCTTTTATCGGCCTTCTGAACTTGATACGGTTTAGAATCAAATATCTGGATTTATTTCGCGCAGTGGTGTAGTATGTAGGTTTAAAAGCAGAAATTACCCTGGGTGGGGTCGAGCTGGCAATCGTCGAATTGAATCTAGGAAAGTCTTCGGGCCCATGTGGTCTAAGTGCCGCTTTCTTTACGGCGTTTAAGAGTGAGATCAGCTCCTGCTTTGCCGGCTATATTGAGAAGCTTATGATCAGAAAATTCTTCCCTTCTTATCCCGCTCATATATAGTTTTAATTTCGAAAACTGATGACGCACTTGAAAGAAGGCAAGTATCGGACCACCGTCTTATTTGTTTGACAAATGTAGATTATAAAATATTGATGAAAATATTACCTAGGCGTTTACAGCTGGTTCTAAAATATATAATTGGGCTCCACCAGACCTGCGAAATAAAAGGGCGTTCAATCGTGATGAATATTCATGTCATTAGGATTGTATGCACCGTGTTTTGGCGCTACTCCAGATAGACCTGGAAAAAACTTTTGACCAGGTTTCACACGAACTTCTTTGTGCCATCTTGTAGAAAGTAAACGTCGGTTCTGTTATTCTCAAAGGCGTACCCATGGCGTACAAAGGGTGCATCACTTATATGAATATTAACAAATCTGTATATGAACATATTGCTCTCCATCGTGCGGTGCGCCAAGGCTGCCCTTTGTCACCCCTTCTCTTGTGTATTTTCATTGAACCATTTTGCATGAGTATACTAAAGAGCCCACTCATTCGTGGTTTTGAACTAAAGTCGTGTGAAGTACGTTGTCTGGCGTATTTTGATGACACTGTCATTTTCTGCGTGAATAAGACTAGCATCAGTGAGGCACTAATGGCCGTGAAGTTTTTTTGAAAATAATGTGGCAGTCGGGTAAACTGGCAAAAATGTTTAGGTTTTTTGCATGGAAAGTGGTACACTGTGCCTGGTGTATTTGAAAATATTAGCTGAGTCACAACGACTACGAAGTACGTAGGAGTTCCACTTCACAACTACCGTAATAGTGACCTTTATTTGAGAGTGCAGGCTGTCGAGCTGCGCGACAAAGATGAGAAATGGAAAGGTAGGGACCTGTCGATATCTGCACGTGCCATGGTTGGTAATTGTTTTTCAACAGCGAGCTTTGGTACGTCCTGCAGGTTTTGCACTGTTCGCGCGTTAACAGTCAAACGCTGCATCGAATCTTTGCTGTTTTCATCTGGGAGTCGACCTGGGAGCGGACTAGCCGAATTAACCTGTTTCGGCGTGTCCATTCCGGAGGACTGCCTTTAGCTCATTTATTTCTACAAAGAGGTTGTAAACAGGTTTATTCCTCGCGTGAGGCAAACGATGATTCTCTTCGCACCGTGCGTCAGCTGCGCTTAAGCAGATCCTGCCTCGATTTGTTTTTTTTCTTCCGCGCATGTTCCCACCTGCGGCATTCATGTCTACTTCCACGAGGTTGTTCAAGCGACGCGTTTTTTTGCACTCAATGTTCCTCCGAATATCTAAGTGGATTGAAATCGAGAATATTGAAATCGAGTGTATTGAAATCGAGAGTGCTTTAATGTTTGCACTACACCTCCATTTTCAAAATCGATCCGTTGGGGGAGAATAATCTGTTCCATCCAGTGCTCCAATATAGCACCAGAAGTTCCCTCCGGCTCTTTTTCCACCTTCCTGATATCTATCGTCTACCTTGCAATTATGTATCTGTTTTCCTCGTCGACGATAGACTGTGTTATTGCGTTGAGCTTCTGGCATTCCTCCCAGAGTCTGCAGAGCCTCCGGTGCTTTTCAAGAGTCCGCCGCGCCTGGCGAAGGTCGCGGTTAGCGTCTTACCTGTGTTTGCATGGGTCTCTGTATTTCAGCATCCCACCACGATACAAGCCGTTTTTTTCCGCTTGGAGCCCTCTCGTAATCGACCATGTGGTGATTGTCTGCCGAAGCGCATTGGCATAGTCATCATAGATTCACCCGAGGTACCTGACGTTCTCATCAGCCAGTAGCATACTTTCGGCGAGTTGTAGAGGATCCTTTGGCGCACCGTATCGGTTGCGTGGGATTACGTATCGGTCCTAGAGCTCCTATTCGTTCTTTGTAATTTGCGACGTAGTACTTGCGATAAGAGAACGAGCACGGGTAAGTGACGCGAAATTGACTGACCATTGTAGCTCAATGCGTTTCGGCAATTTGTTTTTTATTCACGACGCTAAATTGGATATTTGGGCGCGGATTTCCTCACCTGCATGGGCAGCCGGATTCGCCATCATCCGGGCAGCCGGATTTGCCACCATTATTCATGACGTGCAAAGCTCGTGTTCTGTGGTCAAGGGGTGCTCGCGTTGCCTTGGAACCGTCGGCTTGATATGGGTGCTCTGGGTGGCTGCTGGGTGGTCAACAAGGTGCTTTTCTGTCGAGTGTTGCCAACAAGCAGTGGCCGACCGCCAGTGAGCGGGAGGCATTTTCTTGCCCGGTGACAACACTTTGATCTGAGCCAAAAGGCCGTGAAGGCTGTCCGGTGACCGAATTCTAAGTGCAGAGTGTAAATAAAACTGAAAAAGAAACTTCTCTCCAACCTGTGCCACTCCAGGTAAAACAAGTTTAAGCCAATTTAAAGAAAAAAAAAAACTAAATCGCTTTTTATTTCTGTTTCGGTGACTATCGGAACTCTTTGCGTTGTGGTGGAACTGGTGGAACGTTGATGGCGTGCCGGAGCACCTCCAATGGACCTTTTTCACATACCGACGGCACCAGGCGGTGGCTGCACGAACTAAAAATCGAGGAAGGGACCTACCTGCGCTACCAATCGATAATGGGAGCCACGCTACCAGTTTCTTCGTTCTCTGAGCAGCGGGGCGTGCCCAACGCGCCGTCCAAGTGGGGCATCCGTGGCGTCCACTTAAACGTCGTGTTATTCTTTCCGTCCGCTTTCTTTTTTTGCGTAACACAATTATATTGTATGCTGCAATTACGTTTGCTACTCGCTGATCTACAGCCTCCTTCCGAATGTCCTCGATTTTTGGTGCCAACTTCCGCCGCTTGGCATCGGGCGCTCGCGCGTGCGCAGAACGCTTCTCCGGAAAAGGTCCATAGACGCTCGATTTAGAGCCGCTATTTTCAAATGCCACTCCACTTCGACGGAGGAGAATCTTACCTCCCTCTGTGCAGAGGCAAAGTTGCTCTATTTATGAAGGATCATATATGACAAACTCGTTCCTCCATTTATGGAGGACTATGCTGACCTTTTTTCTAAGAGTGTAGGTACCAACACAAACCTTCTGGTGTGGCAAGCAGTCGAAAAGTAAGAAACTTTGTGAGGCCAATCGCAAAACTGAGGTGGGTAAGTTTGTATATCCCGTATGCTTCTTGCAGGGTCCGTCCGGGTCATGAAGCGTTTTGGAACCCATTGGGTCTCTCCCTTGATTTTCACGCGCAGAACATCTTCCTTATTCGGGCTTTGCCTTAAGCAATTCAGCTCGTCCGTTTTGTAGTATGCAAGCACTGCATTAACATCAAATTCACCAACATTGCACCTGCATGCCTCGCCTCCTCCGAACTCTGTATTTGTTCATCCATGGTGAGGGGCTGTTTTGCCACCGCAGGATGAAGGACTCTGGTGTTTTGTTTATCCCCGCCAGATGGCCTGTTGGTTATGTTTACTCCACACAGGAGACGCCGCCGGTGTCATGTATTGCTGCCTCGAGTCGGTGAGATACGACCGGCATTTGCGCGCACGGATGTAAACTTCGGCCTCACTTTCGGGGGGGGGGGGGGGGCACTTATTTTTGGCAAGTTTGCAACAAGATATACATTTTTTCAACGCTGTCTTAAACTGTGTTCGAGTTCAGCTACGCC
The DNA here is from genome assembly GCA_037355805.1 of Ixodes ricinus. NCBI lineage: Eukaryota > Metazoa > Arthropoda > Arachnida > Ixodida > Ixodidae > Ixodes > Ixodes ricinus. The sequence continues at coordinate 8,401 of JAZHYW010024588.1, read as the reverse complement.
GTGCAGTTACTATGCAATTATATACCACTGGTTTAACCTTCCATTCACTGCGCGCCATTTTAACAGTCGGGACAAAGGCTTCTATAACATTGCTCGGTCCTAGCGGCTCCAGGAACGACGAATTTAAGTATTTTGTCAGCCAAATACTCATATTAATGTACCATTCTGAAAAGGTAGCACGATGAGTATCTAACCAGCCAAGTATAATACCACAATAAGCACCGCACGCGCCGTAAAGTTCTGTATTCATTGGCAATATCAGCCACATCTGCGAGGAAAACAAGTTCATGTGTTATTTCTAGAGTGCTTCGTGGCGCCTGGGTATTAATATGACCAACTACAGATACTACGGCGTGCGTCGCTCGTGTCCCACAAGTCGTTAAGACTAAAATGCCCCAGCGGTAATTGATGCGACCATTACCTGGTTACACATTTATTTTAGAGCGCAGCTCTTGGGCGTCCATTTCTGGCTTCAGCGGCTTCGGCGTCGCCGTCGCTATCGCCGTCGGTTTTACCGCGCGGTGCATTAAGGGAAGTGTCCCATAATGCACCGCACGGGACCCTCGTGACGTCACGTGTGACGATCCGCGCGGTGCATTATGGGACATTTGCCATGATGCAAGACGGGGGGAGGAGGAGAAGGGGACGAGGGAAGGAAGAGGGCGAGCGGAGGAGGAGAAGGAGGAGGAGGAATAGGAGGATGATGAGAGGAGGGGAGGAGCTTGAAGGAAGAGGAGGAGAGAGAGGAGGAGGAGGGAGGAGGGGAGGAGGAGTAGCAGGGAGGATGTGGAGTTGAGGAGGAGAAAGGAGGGGTTTTCTCTCCTTAGTACCCTTCCCTCCTCCTCAAGAGCTGCGCTCTAATTCTGCGTTACAGGGCGTTTTAAGTGTATCTGTTTTTGTTCAAAAACCAAATAATTCAACAGGTGTTTTTTTTTGCTGATTTGTAATTTTCAGTCAATAAGCGCCCATCGGGTAAAATGTAAAGAAAATCAAAACTGAATATTGCTTTTAATTGCCGCTCAAAAATTGCGAAATTTCTACTTTTTCTGATGTTTACGAACTTTTCGGGAACAATGTGTAAACTACTCTCATCAGTAAACCGACCAGTAATTTGTTGAAAGTTCGCAAAGAATTAAACACTCGAGAAAAACGTTTCAGCTTTAGAATATAATTTTAAAGCGACTTAAGAATTTGCCGAAAAATGCCACGTTATGTAAGATTTGCTCAAGATGCCAAGTTTGGCATTTAATTATACTTGAAAAATATCCTCATTAAAGTTAACTTTAATAAATTATGGCACTATCGTATGCGTGAATTAAAATAAAAACAAAATGTCACGGTGTAGAGAGCTGCACTCTTTTTTCTCGGGCCATCAAATTTGCGTCATCGCGCAGTTCTTAATATCAATGTTACAACCTTCTCTCGAACACGATTTTTTCACGGATTCAAGAAATTACCTTGAAAAAGTAAGGTTTGTGCCGTTGTGTGGAAAGATTTCACTACCCCATACAAAAATGTAATTGGAAAAAATAGGCATGACACCACCATGACCGTTATTTTCTGAATAAACCCAGATGACATTGGAAAGAGCAGACAATGCCGGAAGCTGCCGCTCGTCTGGTTGCACAACCAGGCGGTGTTAGAGTTCTAACCTAGAACAACCGGATTACGCGAAAGGAGGCACTACGTTTGTTAGCCTACTTGGTCGAGTAGCAAAGCCCGTCCAGTAGTAATGGGCAGGGCCACTGATCTGTAGGCGGGGCTTAGAGTGAGCTATGACCTCCTGCTAAACTGTGTCTACTGGCGAAAATATTGCTCTTAAAACGTTTCCGGTTGAAAATTTTTTTACAAATAAGAGTCTCATCTGTGCCTTAAAAAACCTTTTTTCCTTGCAGTGTCCCTTTACGCCAACGCGATGAGCTGATGGTACCATTGCGGAGAGCCAGACGTCTGCGTCTTGAGCGGGAGTTGCGGTGACGTCAGAACGGCGCCGAGCTTTTATTGGCGGATTAAAAAAATAGTGGCTAGACCTCGAAGCATCTAGCATACACATCTACCCACTATTTTTGTTTCAGACGGCCAATAAGAGCTTGGTGTCGTTGCGACGTCAACGCAACTCCAGTGCAGGAAACAGACGACTTTTTCTCCGTATAACACCACGTCAAAAACTCACCATAATTGTGTTCGTCGTGTTTTTGCATGTGTTCTACAATAGCTAAACCAAGCATAAACAAAAAAAATGCCCAGTGACTTGCGCTTTTGATGCTGCTAAGTTGGTATCATTTTCTCGTAGCGTCAGATGCGTCTGGACTGGAGCTGAAACGTAGTCACCTTTCGCGCATTCCAGCTCATATCACAAATAACTGTGCGTGTTAAGCTCTTTGACGGCTGGTTGTACCGGAACGAAAGCTTCGTCAAGTCTCGATGGTCCGACCATCCTGCAGTCAGCCACCTAAAGCGGCTGAATCAGTTCATGCACCTTAACTCCGTTATTCCGGCGGGGAAACTTCCTTTACGGAAGTCTCCCCACCTTAAACAAAACTGTGTCCTGATCCTTCACGCTCCAAAATTTTTGTTTAAACTTTTTTTGTTTTTATACGCATCTTTAAATAAATAAGCGCAAAAACGCGTTTCGAACGTTCATCTTCAGTGAGAGAAAAGTTGAGGACCCGTAGACACACTAAGTCGTCAAAGACGGTGCGCGCGATGACGTCGCTCGAACAATGGACGCCCGTGTGGATGCCAACACCCCAGTTTTATCTCACAGCTCTCAACCTACCATTTGCTTATGTCTTCTGTGCACGGTCACCCACAGCAGCAGTCCGACTGCGGTCTACTCTGCACAGGCAACTTTCTTCCTTACCTCGCCTGTCAATGTACGGGCGTCAGCCTCCTGTTTCAATATACTGACGAGTTTAAGAGGAGCCTCTCAAGTTAGTTCCACACCGGCTTTTGTAAACAAGAGAGGTGTTGGGAGAATCCGAATATCGGTAGAAGGTATTTATTGTTCAAAGAGAAGGAGCTTGTATTTTGTATTTAACTACGATTGTTCTTTTATATGTTTGATTTAACATAATCCTTTTCAATTCACTCTCTGTTCAGATATATATTATATTTCTAATGAGCACCCTTACCTTTCTTAAAGTCGGCAGTACTTTTTTTTTCTATGAACAATAGGGGCTGTTCTGCTTATTAGGTCACAGTTGACACCCGTAAATTAAAACATACAAACATATTGCGAGATATACTTCAAGCGCCTGATAAAGCACATTGTAAACTTTGATTTGAGAAGACTAAAAGAAATTTAAATACGAAGTTCTTTATCTGTTCCAAAATATTGTAGAATTTGTAACTTGCCTTTATTTGAGTGACTTTTTGAAAAGAATGCCCGTTTTCATCTGAATAAAATTCGTATGAATTTTGCCGCGAGCGCATCCGACCAAGTAAGCAGCGCGCCCCTGGCCTAACGGTTATCGCGCTTGCTTTCTTCGCAGAAGGCCAGGGTTCGATTCCTGGCCGCGGCTACACATTTTTGTTGAGGCTGTAATGTGATGTTCTGGTGAATTCGAGAACCGTCTCGCTCATTCGAGGTTAGAATGTTCTACGCGCCGAACCTTCTACGCCAAAGGCTCCAGAAACCCACGCGTTCACAAAAGGTGCTCCGCGTGGCAAGCCGGAGTCAGTTTCGCTTCAGCGTTCGATCCTGCTGCTTCGCCGCCTTCGATGCCCGCAACGCTCTGTTGTTATCGTTCTTTTTCCTTTTATGTTTTGCAACAAGTTCGCCCCATTAAACGTTCAGTGTACTCAGTTATTCGCCGCCTCATCACTTGTCATTCGTGACAATATTAAACGCATGCTCCGTAATAACATTAAAAAACTTCAGGTTTTTCAGGATGAATGAATACGTACATGCGAAGCTCTGGATTTACATTTTTGAACATTTGTCATGTTTGCGATATTTATTACATCATAGGCGCACTTTGCGAACAATAGCAAATAGTTGACTCTGTGTACAGTGTCTGCAAAAAGTATCACAAGCCCATAGCAACAGTTAGTGCATTATGGCTACTCCAGAATGCCAGCTTTGCGCAAGCCGGAAAGCGGGTATAACCGACATCGACTTGTGACTTTGGTTTCTAAAGATCCATTTTATTTTTCACAAAAAACTTCGGAGACAATTTCCCAGTTTTGCATACAAAAAAATATTGCTTTTTTCTTGTGTGAACTAAAAATATCGCGAAGACATTGTTATTCCATCTGATGGCAAAAATGCAAACGAACAAAGGAATTAAAACCGAAAGCTCCAAAGCAATAAAATAACATTAAACTAAAAACTGCTGGTAACGTTAGCTCAAACAAAAAATGCAGTATGTTAACGATCCCCTGTAACACCGAATTAGAGCGCAGCGCTAGTGGAGGAGGAGGAGGAGGGGGAAGGTGCAAAGAGGAGGCTATGCCGCTCCTCCTCTCCTGTTCGCGCTCCTATTTTGGGAAAACTTTTCTGCTAAATATAGCAGAAAATTCACCCTCTAATTTAGCGAAAAAATTTCGCCCCTATATCTAGCGGAAAAATTCCCCCCTAAATTTAGCGGAAAAATATCAGCGCCAAACTCAGCGGAAAACTTTCGCCGCTAAATTTAGCGGAATAAATTTCAACACTAAATTTAGCGGAAAAACTTCCCGCTAAATTTAGCGGTAAACTATTCCCCTCAAAAATTCAGCGGTAAAGATTTTCTGCTAAGTATAACGGAAAGTTTTCCCCGCGGGTACACCGACGCCGACGGCGACGCCGACCTAGCCGAAGACGGTTGCCTAAGAGGTGCGGCTTTAATACAGATGACGGTAGAAATGGGCTTCCGTTAAAGTGTTCCAAATATGTGACTGAACATAAATAAACGACCGTGAAATTCTGCTTTTCCCGCGACTTTTGAATTACTCGACTGAGGCGTTGTACAAACCGTATTTGTCGCACACGTGTTCCGATTGTCTTTAAACTCCAAGTGCATAAATATGACGTAGTCGCTACAAACCGTCTCGGAGGGTCACTGGCGAGCGGGTTTCTACCAACGAAGGCAGGCCAGCGGAGTGGCCACTGCAAAGAAGGATGCCAAATATTTGCACCTTGACAACCAATTCTAAAGGAATGCATCAAAGCACGTCGAATTTCAACTTCTGATTCGTAACCGTATTTTGGTGTTCCTGGTAGCCGCTTTCAGGTAGAAGCAATACTCCGTTTCACAACAAGTCCAACCACAGCCATTTCGACTAGGCCAGTCAAGCAACGCCAAGCGTGCATCTTCATGGCGGTCTTGTTTGTGCGTTTGCGACCCCGGCTAAACCAATTGCGCCATAAAACAATAGTGCGGGATTATGCCGCATTTTACTTTGACGTGATTAGTTTAGCAGGGGATAACAAACGCGCAGCCTCGCCACGAGTTGTGCTCGAGCTACACGTCCTCATGAGAATGGAAGTTTAAAAACGTACCCAGAAGCTTAGGGGCAATGATTCTATTCTCATAACATTAATCCCTGCAAATATTTTGCGCTGTCGGAAAGAGAAAAGCAAACAGGGGCCTAAATAGCTCCGAGGCACAACGCCGGAATGCGCATCCCCAGGTTGCTAGCTCGAGTTCCGGCCGAAAATGACCGCAATCTGACATCCCATACAAACATGTCCTATGCTCGGCTACAAAAAATTATTTGTATGGCCGGCTTTAGCTATTTGGCCCAATTGGCTACAAAATTTTCTATGACTGTCTCTAGCATTTATAATGGTCGTCTTTATAGGCCTCTTTAGCTTGGTCTATTGCCTATTTGTCCAGCCATAGCGCTCTTTAGATTTTCTAGTGGATGGTTTTCTATAGCCATGCCTGCTATAGCTACCTAAAGCTTTTCCTTTGGTGTCTTTAGCCATTTATATGGTCTGTTAAAAGGATGTACGGGTTTCCTTATGGCTTTCTTTTTGCTAGTACACCCTCAAAAATGTTCTTTCAAGTTCCGCCGACTTTTCAACGGTACATGGGAGATACACATACATCACAGAACACACAAAATACACAAAACACAATCAGAGCAACCCCACACAACACCAAAAACACAGCCGCCTCAGGACCCCCACCCCTCTCTACGTACGCTAGGTTCGCACTATCTCTCTATATGTCAGTCTTATTTTTGAATCCGAATTGGTCGGTGACTGCCGTCATTTGTCAGATAAACACGGAAAGGCGAAGCAAATAGTACTCGTACTTAAAACAATATTTGAATTGTCTCTTCGAATAGCACCCATCTCTTAATTTAACACCCTAAAAAACATAGATCATTAGTCTAATTCACTAAAATGTGATATTATATTGTTAACACGTTTGATGAATCATGTTGACAGTGCACTAATGAAATTTAGTACACTGGTGCTGGAGATTGCACTCATGATTTTGCTTCATTGCAGTCTTCGGTGCTAGTGTTCTATTTTCACTTTTGGGGGTTATAAATAATTTTAAATGTTTCACAAGTATTTCACCGGATTTTTCAAACAAAGATTATAAGTGGTTTTCATGGCTCGTTGCAACAGCAGAGGAAATATATTTGGTCATGCTTTGCCACAGGTATTACAGTAATTTAGTATTGCTTCAACTTTTTCACCGGGATCGTTTTTACAATAAAAAAGTAAAGTGCCCATAGTGATTTTCTATAGGCATGTAAAAATATTCATTAGTTCCTAGTCTTTAGACTCGGGACCATACAATTTTCTATACACAAGTAAATACAATTGATCGGTTGCCTGTCTTTCGACATGGGTTATCGATTTTATACTTCAGTCTTCCGCTGGGGCCTGCCACATTCCTGTCAGTGGTTTGGCACGCAGCACCATAAACAATCTTCCTTGGTAAGAAACATAAAGAGGCACAAAAACACGTTCAGCGGGAGTTTTTTTATTTATTTCGCAGTGTTGGCTGCGGTTGCACTTGAAGCGAAACGCCGCCTGAACCATCAGATGTATATATTCTTTTTTTAATTTAGCGACAACTTTTACCGAGAAGTTGTACATGACTCTTCGGTCAAACATTTTCATATCAACGTCCTCAAAAAAAAAAAAAAAAACAACTTCAGCGATTTTAGTGAATACTTGCTTATCACACACATATACCATACAACACTGCATTCGTTGCAATAAATAAAAAGCACAAAACAAGTATCCGAACCACATAATTGATGATAATGCACTTCTGATAGCAATGCTAACGACGTAGTGCTCACCGCATATATTTGCGGTTAAATATTACCCTTGTGCAAGCTGCTGCGGCAGACCATAAATTGTGACGTTTTGGAGTGACGTCACTAGTCTTTTATGCAAAGGTATTTGACGTAAGAGTGACAAAAGAATTCCTGAAATTAGAGTGTTGTAGAGTAAATGAATAGTTTTCTAGGGACCGAGTTTCTCGTGGGGGCGAATGTCAGAAAACGTGCGCTACCCTACTGAAAAAAAAATATTCGGCGCCTATTAGAAAGTGAACGGGTTTATACCGGTAACAGTTTAGCCATACCGGTCACCAGTTTGTCAAAGGGATCGCTCGTATGGCTCAAAGGGGTCCCCGTATGACGGTCACCTAAAACAGGTAACTCGTTTGGCAAACGGGTCACTCATCTGATCAAATGGACCACTCGTTCGAGCACAGTTGTCGCACGTTTGCTAAAACCGGTGACCATATTGCACAGACGGGTGAACCGGTGGCCGGCAAACTGTACCGGTATAAACAAACGGCTCTCCGGAGCCCGTTTGATACTAAACGTACCGATCGGCGGCATGGGCACGCCTATTTCAGCCGTGGCAGCGTGTTTCCGGAAAGCCGCAGAGCGCCGGTTCATCGGTTTACAATCGTCCACGTAATGCAAGTAATGATATTCATTTTTTGATTGCGCTGATATTCGCTTGCACTGCAACTGCAATAAGCGATCTTTTTATACGTAAACGTGCGACGTTGGCGAGCCGATATTTTTGACAGAACTTTCTAAATTTGACGTTCTTTCTTGCCTCAATTTACTTATTCACCTCGAATCTTTCTCGCAGAGGACGCGACCGCGTGAAAGCATATATTTCTGCAGTCCATTTCACCTCAATTCAAGACTCAACGAAGATAACGCGCGAACACGTGGCTGCGTGAACATCGAGCATTGCGAGATTATGCTCGCCGTTGCAGCAGTCAAATACTCGCGCTCGGTGCATTTTGTGCTCAGGCGGAAGCCAAGCTTCATGGCCGACGCCCTTTCCAGCGTGCGGAAACACGCGCGTTTCGCCTGCTTTCCGAGGCTGCAAACGCGGCGGGCAGTGGCAATTCCAAGAGAGGAGGAAAGGGCGTACGCAGCGGTTAGCGCACTCTCTCCCCTAGCATTGACTGCATTGCCC